>JAOBBB020006822.1:0-16195 GCA_025331005.2 Zoanthus gigantus | reverse complement strand
CTTCTTTCACCGTCAGTTGGCCGACCTACCGTTATTTGAATGGCACAAGTTTCGTGCATCAGTGGTTGCCTGCTTTGTACAGGAATCTGGCTTGATCGGAGTTGCTACTCGTATTGATTCACTGACAAGTTAATTTTCACGAAGTACATCAGACTTTCATTCATTAGTTCTTTTTATTTTTGGCTAATAGATCTTAAAAGATCCTGTGTTTTACACGGTCTTTCTACAGTACAGTCTCTTTAGGAATTACACTAGCCATCAAAGGAACAGTCAATACCCAAACATTGTCATGGGAGAAAAATTCTCGATTTCAGCGTAACTTTTGTTTACAATAGCGATACTTTAAGAGCCCAATCATAGAATGGAATTTATTCATCAGTTATAAAATTTTTATATCAGCCAATCACAACACAATTTGTAAATAAAGTTGAAAGAGTGGAGTAATGTTGACCGGCCGCGGAATGTATTCGACTTGGCGTTTTCAATCAATCAATCAATGACAGCGTTTAAACTTTTCGACACAAACTTCTGCTTCTCTATTTTTAATATATTTGTATCTATTTCTGGTTGCTAACTGCTGAGTTTTTGAGTTCGTTTTTGGTTTCTGATTTCTGGTTTCGCTGTTTAGCAACGCCATTATAAGTTACAAGTTACAGTAAACAGAAAATGTTTTAATATTTATCAAGTCTTATTTCAGCGAAAGAAACGACTTCTGGAAATGAATTGTTTAAAATTTTCAAATGTAAATGAAGTTCGATCAGGCTCACTATTTTTTATGTTAGGTTCAAGGGGTAAAGCCCGCTACCAACGTGGCAATAGTGCCGTTATAGTGGCTTCAAGTTAGCTACTAGCACGTTTGTGCTATCTATACTTGAGTTCAAGTTTTTAAAGGTTTTATTTAATTAAGAATGTAGTTAGATTCGTGAGCGTTTTTATTTTTAATTATATACATACATTTCAAAGACATACATTTCTACACATTTTTTGACAAGTGTCAAAACTGATGAAGATTGTCGTAAAAGAGAAATATTTTAATATATGCAAAACCAAGTATAATAGGAAAATAATTCTTAATTAATGTTATGAAATAAAATTAATATTTAATGACTTAAAGAATAGAAACTAGCGATATCACTGCACACAGTGGAATAGAAAAGTACAAGGTTTTTCCAGAAATAAAATCAGATCGTTTATTCAGTCTTAGAGTTCTTTTCTATTGTTTTCGTGTTTATGTCTTGCTCGTTAGCACTTGGCGATAGCTTCTACTAGCTTATTAATTTCCGGTTGTTTCCGCTTTTTACCGCTTTTGCTATTCCCGCTTTTTCCTCAATTTCCTCTATTTCTGCTTTTTACGAATTTTTCATTCCTAATTCTACCGCAACCCCGTAGTGATATTTTAAACTGTAAAGCATATTTACGATAAAGATATACTGAAACAAAACATACAATGTCAGGAGTTTTGAAGGCAGGCAACATCTTATTCATCATCAACAACTAACGCTTGCTCCAGCTTCTTTGGTCGGATTTCCGCTATCTTTCTAATTTTGGAATGAATTGGTATGGTTGAATTGTAAATTCATCGTCAAAACCTGCTAACGTTTGTTGAAACGGGTCTTGTAGCTCTTCTTCACTCTAGCTGTCAGAATCCCCAAAACTTGAACTTGTGTCATAAGACATTTGTTCGGCTAGCGGGGGTTGACGTCACTAAGTCACAGACCGAGTTTTTAAGTCCGCGATACAAAAGCATTCTGGCGTCCTCCAAAGCGATCGATTATCGATTTCTGCAGACAAATAGATATATTTTGACTCAGAATTGACAATATTTGGATGTTGACTGCTCCTTTAAGGCAGTTCGTTGCTGTTAGCATTGAACTGATGTACACTGTCCTGAAATAATTCGTAATGGTATCTGACGGCACAATCCCACTGGCATGGGTTTGCATTCATGTATTTGCAGAACGTGTTCTTTACACGTTTGAATTAAGATATCTACACCGTGAACGGTAACCACTTTGCCACACTTTTTCCTTCAATAATTTTTACGTTTTCATCAAACTGAAGGTTTTGTTACCTAGAATATTACAATAGGTAATTGAAAATAGAAATTATTTGTTATTGAGTTGAGTATGGTCACTCTTGAAATATTTCTTCTAATCGTTTTTTAATATGGCCACATAATATTTTCTATTTATCCTTCAAAAACTTTCTTTCAACATTCAACAGGTCAATGTGATGTTTCTTTTGTTCAAACCTTTCATTTTCCTAGCTTGCAGATTGTTTAACTACTATAAAGGGTGTGAACAAGACAGATGTTACCAATCTCGTTTCGGCCTTTGGAGTGAGTATAGTTAAGCAAACATTTTTTATGAAATCCTATTCAAGATAACTTGTTTGAAGAAACGCGATGTTTATTCGTCATTGTTGAACGAAATCCAGTCTGGGGCTTTATGCATGCATGGCTTTCAATAAGTTTGTCGTCGTTCTTCGGCTTTTTACTCGTGCCGGTAGGCAACGAGTCTAGGATTTTGCTTTATTTTTTTATTATTTTTTATATTTTTCGAGTCACAAATTTCTAGTGTCAGTTGCCATATTAGGCTAGGTCATGTGATCGTTGCTGTTGCAACACGAGTTGGCAAGTTGTCAAAAGTACTTTTTCTTTCAGGAAAAGGCGCGTTTTTTGTTTTCGCTGTGTTCAATGGTTTTTGGATTATTCTGTCTTTGCTACATACAATATCCATCACATTTTGTTACTGTTTAAAGTGACGGTCGATAAACAGGAACCACAACCAAAATTATTTTGCCAAGCCGAGAATTTTTCGTCACAGGGCAATGATGAAGAAATGAACTACTGCAGAAGTCAGCCAAATGATTATTTATTAAATATTGTTTCCAGATATTTTCATGACCTTGGACATTTTGAAAAAGGATAGCTGAATTAATATATTTTTGGTTTCAAAATGTTTCATTATTCAGCGTTTTATAAAAGATCATTTTTCGTAAGTCAGTCAAAAGCTATGTCCGTATTTCTTGTCGCGGTATTTTACCATAATAATCACTTAATATTATGTAATTTTGAAGAAGTGGTAAATATCGATAATTTACAGTGTTATTTTGATTACATTATAGATTTGCTAAAAATGAAATTTTGTTATACAGTCTTAAGACCAGTCTTATACAGTCTTGAGACCTTCGACTCAGCCGAAAACATTTTATAGTTTTAATTTTGCACTTGTTCCTGATCTTGGTAATTTAAAAATTTTTACAGCTTTAGGTTATGGTTTCTCTGTAAGTGTTGCTCTTATCAGCCAGTTAGGATTACAAATACTCAAAAAAATAAAATTCGCCATTTTTATTAGATTAGTAACTAAAAAGTTAAGTTTGAAGTACCGGAGTCTGGTTGTGGTTTACAGGGAGTATAAAATGTTGTACATACTAATTTATGCATACATCTTAAATGCGAGCCGCTGGTAGAAATAGGGGACCCGCTGGGTCAATCAATTGATATCAAATATTCAAATATGGCGACCGTTGGACCGTTATAGCACGTGCATACACTTGAAGGTTGTTGTACAATTTAATCGTTTTTGGTAAATAAGATAAAGAATCTTTAAATCAAAAAAACATATTGTGTAATATTTTTTGTTTTTTCAAGACGGTCAAAGGAATAAAACACGTATACTAAATAGCCGTTGACTGCGGTAACTATATTGATTATTTTGAATTTATGACGTTCTTTGGTTTCCGTGCTCTAATACAAATGATTTATTCCTTTTTTTTTTTTTCGCATTCAACTGACCATCGGCTAAACGTTTTTTGAATTCAATATAAAATTATCTGTGGGTAGTGCGATAATATAAATTTCAGTAACAGCTAACAATTACTAAAATCAAATAAAATAGTAAGTACAACTAACTTTGAAGAACAATGTTGCAATCTGTATTGTACAAAATAACTCTGTAATTTAATTCACTTTGTATCTGATCTCGGAGTAGCTATCTAGAGGGTTAGAAAAGCGTTGGTAAAAGTTCTTTTATCATTGTGTGGGCTAATCTTGACGGAAATAAAATTGCTCAATAAAAAAGTCTGCAAGGCCAGTCCCTGTTTACAATGGCGCCACTGTACATATGAATATTTTAAATTAGAATGGTATAACACGTACGTGAAATAAAGTCAGAATATTATAAGTTTTCAATGCCTCGGCATTATTGAGGAAAACACTCACGAGATCTAGCGTTGGTTTCCCAGCGACGAACACGACGAACATATTGTGACAGTTCTGAGGATATCTGGACGACAAAACCGCCCGATTATTTTCAGTTTTCCAAACTCATCTCGTATTCAGGCACATCTGACATCGATCGTAACCTAGCTGGCATTAAAAGCTCCAGTTCCAGAATTGAGTGGGAAACTGCAAAACTCGCGTTAAAACAGTAATAACTTGTAAAAGTATCATTTCAAATGGTGTTAAAAAGGTTTGATAATCTTCTCGCTCAATCACAATGAGTAGATCGGCTACATTTGCCAGAGCCTGTAATGTTCAAAATATGCAATTTTTCTGGTTTAGGTACTTATATTAAGCCCATAAAACACCAATGAAAATAACTTTTATTTACAATCTTGTTATTTCGCCCGGTAGTAAACTTCAAAGTATCGAGATATTATGATTTTCCTTCACTACAAGCGGGAGGATTAAAGTAACAACTGTCATGTTTGTCGGTTAATGATTAACTAATCAAAATCTTCCTTAGGAAGGTCTCCTTTTATACTAGCGGCTCGCGTTTAAATAAAAATGATATAACGAGGAAGACGGTCATTTTTAAAATTGAATATTTTGACCTTTATCCAAAAGCAATTGACATACTAATTTGTAACCAATACTGATAAAATAAGAAATGCTTAAAAGGCCTTGTGATCATAAGGCGTTTTAAGCATTTCACAAAATACTATTTTGTTATATTCTGGGTTGAAACTATGTTCCATTGTTTATGTGTTGTCTTCATAGTCGAGCTGATGAAGATTTTTTAAACTTTTGTTTGTAAAAAAGAAGTTATTTTCTCTCGTTTAGTCACTGAAGAAGATTGGCCTGGCTTCTAAAGAAGATCTTGCATATCTACCTGGTTTTGGAAGTAAAAAGGTATAACTTCTAAGTAATTTACTTATAAATATTTTTGTTCCTCGGCCATTTTAATTTCAGAAGGAAAAGAAAACAAACAGCGGTTACAAACATCATTAATAGACAACGTATGGTATATGATATAAACTTAACGTTTCGTATGCTCCAACATACTTCCTCAGAAGTGACGGTTAAAACTATTTATTACACAGAGTTTGTTTTAAAAAAAATAAAGAGAGGCACTGGTGACAAGCTAAGAAAATTATTAACAAAAACTTCCGGTAGTTAATTCTTCTTGTGTAAATTAATAAGGAAATAGCTTCTCACTACCAACGTTTTCATTAAGTGAAAGTTTTAAGTCACTGGTTAAAAGTGTTTCTTTAATTTTATATTATATTTTTTAAAACCATACATTGTCTGTTGATAGTGTTTATAACCGCTTTTTGTTTTAATTTACTTATATTTAACAATTATTCACCGAAGGTGAAGTCGAGGTGACTATTCACCACCCAGATATTCACTGAGCCTGAGGTGAAGACTTGTTTTGGTTAGCTAACTTAGCTGATTTAATATGCGGGAAGTTTGCAACCTGGCATAAAGTCGGAAAGAAAGTGCTCCTCATCCAAAAAGATTATCGACCAAAAAAGAGATTTTACGAAATATGTTATCTTGAATTTGCAAAATTTATGCCTCAAAAACAAATGCAAATCGCAAAACTAACAACTTTACAGTTTACAAAAGGAAACTGTAAGTTGTTAGTTTTTTCTACGCATGCACAATATGAAGCAAGAAAGTGATTATTTATGCGGTGCAAGCTCAAATTAAAATGTAGTTTGGGGAACAAAATAAAACCCACAAACTTTGCATTGTAGCTTGCATTAACTAATACAATTACTCCGTTCAGTCTCGGTGAATAGTAGCTTTTAATGACGATTAAAGATTAATTAAATTTATGATAAATACTAAAATTGTTGGGGTGAATTGGCGAAACATTGCTGACGCACAGTATATGGCTTGTACGGTTTTCTGAAAGTCATGAAAAGTTATAGAAGCTGTAAATGAACTTCCAAGTACATGAAAAGTCCGAAGACTATGCAAATATCTCGGATTTGAAACTGTTGTGTTCTCGAAAAAAAAATGTTACAAAAGAGTACCGCCGAATAAAGTCGATATCTTCACAAGCGTAAAGATATTCTGTTTACACATGGCTTAAGAGTGCGGTAAAATGAAAATAGCTGAGTCCTCAGCAATTGTTACAAACCACTGAACATATGAGTCAAAATAATTATTTTGAACTTTTACTATAGCGAAAGTTTTCTTTTATCAAGGTATACACTCAAGTGATTTGACGAGTTTTTTGACCTTTCGCAACCACACACGTCGAAACTTTCGCGCCTTTCAATTTAAAGTTCGGGTTACTTGTTTACAACCGCGCCACTGTGTGACGCTTTTATTTGGGTTTTCTTTTTGATTTTTCAAATGCATTTGAACCCTTTGCTAGATTTACTGAATTCCGGATTTAAATTTATTTAAAATGGTTGGTTTTCTGGTAGAGAACACAAGAAACCAAAATATGCAGGACTGATTTCCGACTTTCAGTGACAAGATGGCGATGTTTACTTAATTAAGCAATCTTTGTCGCGCCGACATGTGTGAACACTTCCTGGTTACTGGTTAAGTTTTTAAAATTCTTTATTGAGTTAGTGAAATTACTTCCCGAAGGACTGCCAATGTAGAAGATGTTAGATTTTTTTTTGCTGTTTGAGTTTCAGCGTTTAACAACGTTTCAATGAATGCTTCGCTATTGTTCCTGAAAATTGTTCTGTTTGCGTTAATTTTTAGAAGTTCAATTTTTTAATCTTTCTTTCTTTGCTGCTTTTTTGTGATTTATGTTCTATTCTTTCTATTGGAACCGTACGCCATTTTACTTATGTACGTAATTATTTATTTTAAAGATTCTTATTTGTTCAGATTTATGCTTCAAGTTCGTGAAGTCATGTATCACGCCGTGCAATGCAGTAAACTCAGATTACATTTTCAGTTTTGTGTTCGCTTCTCTTTCTTGTTCATTGTTTGGCCAGCTCGTGCATTCAGTTATAAGCAAAATTCTCACCTCGGGCGGTGGTCACGTGGTCTGTGTTGGGTAAATAAAGAATGATATATTCTAATGATCATTTAAGGGGGCTTTACAGTCAAAAAACCCAATTTTCACCAAAGCTCAATTTTTTTTTAATTTTTCCAGAAACAGCTATCATATTTCAACTACTCACTACAAACCAATATCATAACTCTGTTGTTTGTCTCTTTTGTTACCATGGCAATAGATCCAGATCCTATAATGTGTCTTAAAAAGGGCCTTTCCTGGTAGCAAAAATCTATCCCATAAAATAAGCTAAGAGAATCTGCAAATATTTTTTACAGGTAATATATACATAAAGATCTATGCAATGACCTATTATTATGAAACTACTATTTGTATTTGCTGAGAAAAAAATCTTTTAACTTGAAACTACTGAAAAAACTGATTGTTTTGCTCCAACGCGGATAATGATTTGTGTGCTGCACAACATCAGTGCAACAGAATCTGCTGATTTTAGGTCATTGCATAAAAGATATTGCTTACTCAATTTCTAATTGCAACAGAAGTTTGTATTTTAAAAGTGAAGTTCGATGCGATTCATGCAGCCTACGAAACTAAGTAAAAAATTTCTACAGTCAAGTTTTTCCATCATTTCAAAATTTATTAGTTTTAAAGTATTTATGAGATATGAAAATAGTAAAAAAATAAGAAATGAGCCAAAAAATTGACCTTTTAAAAGGCTGATGGAGCTCATTCAGTGCAAACTCGAGCAAGAACAAAAAGCAAATATTACCTGACATAACAAGCTCTCTCAAGACTTAGTTCACGTTTTAATTTTTCAGCAACAAACGAAACCTTATAAAACAACTCTTCTCCTTTCTTAAAATGCAATTTGTCTTCAAATACCCATGAAATCCTGGCTGCAAACACTTCATTTCTGCTCGCAATTTGCTGAAGCCTCCATACTTCATAAATTTGCCCCATTGCATGACGGGAACATCCCAATATTTTCACGCGGGACAGTCCCCCCTCCATCAATTTTTTGGTTTTTATATAAGACTCAGACCACGCTACCAATCTGCACAAAAAAGCATTCATATGCTTTTTTCATTTGGTCAAACTTGCAAATTTGCAGAGTACAGCTGGTGAGACCAAGCACAGTTGCTACAAGGGCCCTTTATCCATGAATAACAAACCGTTAGCCGATCGAAGCAAGCATGCCAACAAATTTGTCAAATTCACAGTGCCAATATACAGTTCTTCCATATTGACGAGGTTCTAGCCTTCTTAGCCCTTTATGATGAGCTCAGGCACCCAGCAAATGACCACAAACAAAAAAATTGTGTCATTTTTGATGTTTTGACACTCAAAACTGCTGTTTACTGAACTGATCAGATTATGGTGGGCATAGTCACGTGATGGGTTGTTATGTGCATCATACATGCATGCAATACCCAGTCTCCCATTCTTTAGTTTTGGTGAAATTAGAGTTTTAAAACAGCCACCCTCTTATAGCTTAAGCACCTTATTTTCTAATATTTCTGATTGTTGAGCCCCCTTAATAGAGAACGGGAGCAAGTTACAAAAAATATTTTATATTAAACAAATGAATAATTTTTGTCTCGGCTTTATTCAAGATTCGCAACTAAAGAAAATTGTTAAACCTCGAATGCAAACAAAGATTTTGAAGTGCGACTTTCACGTTGTTCACCGAAGTAAAAGAAGGAAGCCTAAGCAACGAAGACGGGAACGGCAGTGGCATGTAACGAACAAGATCTGAACTGAAACTAGACATCTGTAAACCGCGGGCGATGAAATTTGACAAACAAGAAACTACACTAACGAAAAATATTTTAGTAAAGAACGTTGCACCTAGTTATTTTGGAAAGTACTATTCCTTGCATGAACAGTTAACAAATTCTTCAATTGTAGAGGTGCTGTTTTCACATAAAATGCTGTAAAATAGAACCCGAAGAAGTTTTCTTCAAAAGTGTGTTAAGGAGCAGTGCTTGAATAAACATAAGGCATTTCAGTCATCGTAAAATAGAGAACTCAACTAATACTAGAGAAAATTTAGAAATCAAGAAGCGTTTGCCGAGCGCATTAGAAAGTTGTAACTTCTTTGTGGGAATCGTATGTTTACTTGCCAAATCCACGTATCCTGAATAGAAGCAGTCGTCGAATAGTTTTGATCCATATTTTGAATTTTGAAGATGATTGGAGATTATTAACTGGAGATACTCCGAAACAAACCATTGTTACATTCATTCATTCACTCTTACACGTCATAATTATGATGGCTACCTCTTCGAATAGTAACATAGCCACAAAATGTTTATTTTTCGCGTATTAGTGAACTGATTGGCGAATAGTGTTCAGATCGAGCTATTGCAACGTGTAATTTTACTATTCGATAATTAAAGCTAATGTTCTTTACCATACCTCTCTCTCCGCGATGACAGTGTCGCTGTAACTCTGCCGAAGTTTCAATACACTACAAAAGACTTGTACCAAATTTTAAGAAAAAAGCAAAACATTTCAATGTAAATTTGAATTTGAACGTTGCGAAATATATTTTCGCAACGTTCTTTACTAGTGTAATTTCTTGTTTGTCAAATTTCATCGCCCGCTGTTTACAGATGTCTAGTTTCAGTTCAGATATTGTTCTGTACCCTTATTTTTCGGAACAATTAGAACTTCATTGCTATTTTAAAATATACAGTTCTTCACACACTTGCATTAGCACTGACAAAGGCAGAGGTTTCTGCTGAAACATGTCTGTAAAAGAAGTTAAATTTAAATTTACATTGAAATGTGTCGTTTTTTTCGTAAAATTGAAAAAATCATCTCTAATTGAATTGTTACAACAGTCGTAAAAGTAGCAGTAAACAGTAATAAATCCAGAGCTGCTAAAATTCACAGAGCCGCCTGTCGCAAGCGATTATAGCGACAGCTTTGTATGGCGTAGTTGGCGAACGAGATACATTGATCTCACTAAACATTTTTGTTTTCCTCAAAGGCAGAACGATTGTACCAGGTGTTTCATGAGCCATTTCTTGTCAGCAAGAAAAGGAAGGAAGATGGGTGAACTCAAGGAGATATCAGATTGGTCACAGCAACTGCACAGCGTTATCATTTTCTGCAGTTATATCCTCAGCGCAAGTAAAGCCTGTTCTCAAAGTGGTCGTGGAGTATCGCAGTGGAGTCGCAGTCAATTTGCAGAGTTGGCGCTTACCTTAATGGATTTATAAATTCTTGAAGGCCCAATACAGTTAGCCGTTAGCGTAAAGCTTCTCGGTTTCGTCGTGGATTCCGTTGTCACGTCCGTTGTTCAATTCTTTTCTTACGACCGTAAAACAATTCATTAGGCGAATTAGAGTATACTACACAAGTCAAAGCCAACAGAATTACGCTTTTCATAGTTTCCGGAAAGAGACTTTTTGCAGTCAACTACAAATTTTAAAACTCACGGCATCTTTCAAAAACTCACAATATATTTTGAAAACGTATACTACGCAATTTAAAAACTCACTACGCATGTCAAAAACCCACTACATATTTTTGAAAAACTAACACATAATTCGTTAACTCGCTCTACATTTCGAAAATCCACTACACATTTCGAAAACCGTTACACATTTCAAAAACTCATTTCCCGGATGGACGCATTGATCGAAAATAGGCAGTCGACGATTGCGTGGGCTACTGTTGTACTTATTTAGAAAATTACAGCCAAACAAAAATCAAATACAACAAGTAAATAAATCTCCATTGCCTTGTTGCAGTCTTATAAATAATCAAAAAATAACCTAATCATAGATCAAAAATTGAAAATCATTTTCTAAAACTTAGCCAGACATGTGGGGTGGTCCGCATGTTTTGCCGCCATTTTAAGAGCTAAATATCATCGAAGAACCTTTAAAAAAGAAAATTGTATCGTTTGAGGTGATGCTTCTTCCCCCTTTAACCATACTTAGAACTATAGTAACTAGAGTACTAAAGACTCGTTTTGTAATAATTATGTACGAAAATATCAAAATATTTTGCTTATAAATGTTTAAAATCTATTTAATAAAATTTTATATATCAATATTTTAGTAACTAAAACGTTTTGGACCTTCGGTCATCTTTAGTAATAATTTGATATATTTCTGTTCTGTTTCTCTCGGTAAACCTTGCAAACATGTCATTTTTTTTCTAACGAAAAACGATGGGAAAGTACATCGGAACAAAACAAAGATTAGTTGAGGGGAAATGAGAGTTCCAGGACAAAATTAATTTTGTGCGTGAACGTCTCATTTTCCAACTACTATGAGTCTGCTGGTACAATTTGATGGAAATCTATAATATATGGGTGCGTTTCAGTATGAAGTAATGGGACTTCCTCCGTAGGCAGCTCTGAACTTGTTTTTGTTTTCCACAAGCATTATACTACTACTATAATATGTTAGTACAATTTTATGGAGATCTATATATTTTTTAAACCTCTGAAATCAAACTTTGAAACAAATCTACCATAATCAGAAAATAGAAAGTATTATGTAACACAGTGGGGCTTCCCCATAAACATGTCTGTACTTGCTTTTTTTTTGTCTTCAAATTATGTCTCCGTATACTAAAGATTGATATGTTGGATTCTATTATGGATCAACCATACCTAGGTTAAGGTACCAATCTTGAAACCGGTGAAAGCAACAAAAACAGCGAGCGAAAATGCGGTGAAAACCGCTGCTGATGATGTTCAGAAACAAATAAATAAATTTGCAGACTGGTTTCTAACATGCGTTCCATCAGAAGTTAAGAAAGCGATTAATAACCGCGTTGAAACGTTGAAGAAGACAGTAAACAATATCTATCCTAGACTCATGAAGCCACCAGATTTACAGAAGAAAAAGTCCGCTCTACAAGGATTTTTAACATCTTATAGCATCAAAAGTGAGGAGAAAACAGATCCTAAAGTATTTTTCGAGAATAATAAGAACAAAATTGTTAAAAAGATTAGAAAGCAGGAAAAGCCGGCTAAGATGAAGTTTCTTCTAGAATGTAAATTTTCTAAAGAAGGATAACAAACATATTGAATACACATACGGATATTTCCACTCTAAAACTGAGATTATAACAGAGACAACCGACCTTGAGGATATTTATAAAATGCTAACTGAAGATATTTTAGAAAAGGTCAGCATTTTTCAGAATCAAGGTTCAGGATGGATATTTAATAAAGTAGAAAACTTTGACATTCACATCGACAAATACAAGCCTGTAACAGCAAAGTCTTACTTTGTTCTCCCACAAAAACTCAACTATAGAGAAAATAATACCTTGGAATCCCTGCAGTTACCTCATACGTTACATTAACTGGTTTTGTTTGCAGTGGGTTAGTCCTTGTTGTGTAATGGTTAACACATCGGACTAGTAAACCCAAGATGTTGGAATCGATTCCGCCAAAGGCTTAAAAATTATTTTCTTTTTTTTCATTCTATATATATATACACCGAATGCATTTTTAAAATATATTTTCTTGCCATTTCATAAATTCTATGCGTAATCAAATTTACGGTGTTCAACTTATCCATAGAGAAAATAATGCCTTGGGATCCCTGCAGTTACCTCATACGTTACATTAAGTGGCTGCGTTTCCAGCGTGGTTAGTCCATGTAGGGTAGTGGTTAACACATCGGACTAGTAAACCGAAGATGTGGGGTTCGATTCCCGCCAAGGGCTTAAAAATTATTTTCTCATTTTTCATTCTATATATATATATACACCGAACGCATTTAATATACTTACTGCACGCAAAGCCTTCCATCACCTTTGTATCCGTCTGAATACTTTGTGGGGGCGAGACTTTAGGCAAGGGCTTCACAAATGAACGCTTAAGTAAGTCTGGTATCGAACCCTCCTCAAGTGAACAGTTATAAATGTTCGCAACAGGCAAGGCTAATTCAGGCGCGAATTCCTTCAAGATTTTATTTGGTATCATGTCAGGGTCAATGGCCTTACCAACATTCACGCCGGACAGTGAGTGTTGAACTTCCTTAACAGTCACAAGTAGATCTCGTAGAACTTGTTGGATGATCGGCTCTCTTACTGAGATATGCTTGAAGTCGGCTGTTAAGTTAATAAAGTGGTCATTCACTCTGTTAGCCAGTGACTTTGTGTCTGGACATTTATCATCAAGAAATTGATGGAACCATTCTTGTTGTATGTTTTGGGCCGTCAGAGACTTTATTTCTTTCCACCACTTTTTCATATCATTGTTCTCGAGATCGCTTACCTTGTGACTGTAGTAGTAGTGTTTAGCCTTTTTGATTTCACGTTGAACTCTGTTTCTTAGGATCTTATACGATGCGGAGTTTTTAGTGATAGTGGCTTTTTACACGCACCGCTTTTAACGCAACACAAAAAGAAAAAGAAATACCATATGGTTTTATTTCACATCAAATTTATTCACTAGAAATGAGTATCACTACGATAAAATATTTAACTTTGTTTTAAAACGGAGTTAACTTTGTTATTTCTTCCTCAATGACAAATTGCAATCATTGCCACGTTTTGTTATCTTATTATAAACTATAAAGGAAATATTCACATTTATATTGTATGTATAAAACCCAGAAATACTTCAGTTTAACAAAGATGATAAGAACCTCACGACTTGCATGCCCTGGTATATGCCTAAGATCCAAGATATAAAATATTTGATTTTCCTGTGAGTAAGTGAAAGGTTCTAACTTACACTTGTAAAAGATGGCTAACAAAGTTGTGAGCCTTGCACAAGTAATTTAAGAGCTGGCATTTTTTTAAAAAAAGCTAACAACTGAAAAATGATTTTTTTATGTGTTCATCGCTAATGGCAATGAACTTGACAAGGTTCGTACAATGTCTTGACAAGGATTGAACAATGTTTTGACAAGGATCATACAATGTCTCGACAAGGTTCGTACAATGTCTTGATAAGGTTCATACAATATCTTGACAAGGATCACACAATGTCTTGACAAGGATCATACAATGTCTTGACAAGGATCATACAATGTCTTGACAAGGTTCGTACAATGTCTTGACAAGGTTCGTACAGTGTCTTGACAAGGTTCGTACAATGTCTTGATAAGGTTCATACAGTATCTTGACAAGGATCGTGCAATGTATTGACAAGGATCATACAGTGTCTTGACAAGGATCGCACAATATCTTGATAAGGTTCATACAATGTCTTGACAAGGATCATACAATGTCTTGACAAGGATCGCACAATATCTTGATAAGGTTCATACAATGTATTGACAAGGATCGTACAATGTCTTGACAAGGATCGTGCAATGTTTTGACAAGGATCATACAGTGTCTTGACAAGGATCGTGCAATGTATTGACAAGGATCATACAATGTCTTGACAAGGATCGCACAATATCTTGACAAGGATCATACAATGTCTTGACAAGGATCGTACAATGTTTTGACAAGGATCATACAGTGTCTTGACAAGGATCGTGCAATGTATTGACAAGGATCATACAGTGTCTTGACAAGGATCGTACAATGTATTGACAAGGATCATACAATGTCTTGACAAGGTTCGTACAATGTCTTGACAAGGATCATACAATGTCTTGAAAAGGTTCGTACAAATTTGATTTACCAAAACTATTTCAAAACTTTTGAAAACCTTGTCTAAATTTCCGAAACTTTTCATAATTTAGCTTTTCATTTAATTCTAGGAAATGCCGTATAAGATTGCTAAAGTGCACTGTGCATAATAAAACTGGCACACTTCCAGACTGATCTCAACCTAAGTAGTAGCACATATATATATATAAAAATATAACAAATGATGGTAAATGAACACGTGTACTGGCTTTTACGAAAATGTAGCACGTGTTAGCACGTAAGTCGTCATATTTACGGTATTTATCAATGAAAGCAAAAAACAAGACACATGGAAAAGATATCGTTAGAAAAATTGTAATAGTGGTAACTCGTGAAAACTTATCTATCGGTACTAAGTCGAAGATTTGCGCATTTAAGATAGAACCAACTAACGTGAATCGAAGCTTGTGTGAAATTCCGTTACGTGTCAGCAAATAGCGTCATAACTTTGAAGCAGTTTCCTGACAGAAACGTCCGCCCAAAATCAGTAATATGTGTGGCGGCCATATTGGTGTACTTACATAAATTTAAAAGTTTTCTGCTTACGGCAACAGGCCGACTAGCCCAAAGCGCGAAATTAGGATTTCATTCTTCTTTCTCGAACGCAATTACATTTTTGAGCTAAAATTTACCAACAAAATGCTACCTACTGTATTTTTTAACGGTGAAAGTTTTTCGTGTGCTCCCTTATCTTAAAGTAAAACCATTCATGAATATTTTTGCTCAAAACAAACTGAGAAAAACGACTTTCAGTCTTATCAGTATAAGAAAAAACTTAAAATTTTACAATTTTGTAACAATTAATACATATCGGTTACATCCGTGATGAAAACTGTTACAAAACATTAGACAGTCAAGGTTGCCGCCAACTGCTCGATACTGTTAATGTCTCTGTTTAAGAATATTCTTTTTTTAAGGCTATTTTTCTCAAAGTTTCACAGTTACCCTCAAAGTTTCGCTTGCTGGCTGCATGAGATTATTCCTTATCATGTGATTATTCCTTATCATCAGGTGATAATACCTCAGAGATTGTAGTGCTGTTTCCAATGCATTTTGCAAAGAGGGTTCTCCTTGACATTGCTTACTTGCCGCACTCTTCAAAATACTGATGTGAAGTTTGGGATTTCCTACAAGAAACACAACAATGAATGTTGAATTTTAAACAGCCAGAAATGCAGGACAACATAGAAAATTAGGTATGTAAATTTAATACTAGTAATAACCAAAGGTTAGGAAAGTGCGGGCGAGGGCTATGCATGAGCGTCTTTACAGAGGTAATGAATTTATTCTGAAACAGTGCGTTGTGTTCATTTTCTGTTGTGGGCATTCATATTTTTGGCCCTATGGAAAAG
>JAOBBB020006753.1:0-16195 GCA_025331005.2 Zoanthus gigantus | reverse complement strand
GCTACTTGCTTCTGAAAATTGTCTTCGCGTTAGTTTTTAAAAGTTCTGTTTTTTAAAATCTTTCTTCATGTACAACTGTGTGTGATTTCTATTTTATTCTATTTGAACTGAATGTGCCATTTTAATTATGTATTCATTTAATTTTAATAAAGATTTTTGTTTGGTCAAACTTTTGCTTCAAGTTCGTTAAGTTATGTAAGGCGCGCCTTTTCATGGCAAGTTGACTACATGGGCAGCGGTTGCTCTCATTCAATCAATAATTTACGTCACTTCCGCAGTTTTCATCGTCTCCACAATGCCGCATTCATTGCGAAAAAGATACTAATAAGTTCTCAAAACACCCATAACAGGCTAATACATAGGAAACGTTCTTGGGAAAAAGGCTCAAAATTTACCAAAATTATGAACTACGTAAGGAAAATATGTATGAAGAAGACGTCGAAACGTCGAGTCTTTTAACGACTTTACAATTTCCAGTAACATATATTTAAAATTTTACTTGATTGCGATTGTGTACGTAAGCAAAATCCTATGATAACATCAGGGGTTAGTTTTTAAAAAAAGATTAAAACTGATCAAACATTAGTGAAATCAATCCAAGTAGGTTTGAGTTTCCTAGAGCCTTTTCTCTTTAAAAATTGGTTTCAACTAAAAATCAGGGGATAATATTTTGGCATTTCAAAATTGAAAATCTAACAGCCAGAATCTATTAAAAATCAACTCAGGCAAGGTTTTAAGAAAAAAGACGTGTCCTCTTTCCATACCAGAACTATCATATTCATAAGGATTTTTTTGTTGTATATGAGCTAGAGTATGTTTACATGTAGATTAGTTCTCTAACATTTTGAATTCAAAGAAACATAACTTGTTATCTGTGAAGTAATGTCTGTAAGTAATAGTGTTCTTCTAACAACGCATAGTTTTACTTAAATGCGACTCAAAGTCGATGGAAAACCGATTTTAGTTTTACAACGAAACCAATCCTAAAGATATGTCGAATATTTAGCTTAAAACTGCATGAACTAAAGTTCTTGTAAAAGAATACGTTTGTTTACATGAAAAAGGTTTACTTCTCCGTTTTTTCTCAGTTCTTAACCTATATTGATTTATTGACTTCATAGTCGCTTAGCTCTCCAGCCAAAACTTAATCAGTCTGTTGCGATTTGATTGAAATTGTTTTGAGCTGCACAAAAATTCTTTTTTAAAAAAATAGTCTAAGATTTCTTATTGGGGTAGTTTTCTTTGTGCATCCACCACAGGATTCGAGCTTCGTTTCAAATCAGCAAATATATTCCCCTCATATTACATGTGTTGCATGTAAGACAGTGCGTTTAGTAGAATTTTTGACTATCTGACGGAAAAGTTGTCTAAAAGTGAAAGAAAGAAGTAGTCTTAAAAATGTGGATTGGTCTCAACGGCTAAAGTTGGAATTTTCCGAAACTGAAAACTGCTATAAGAAGATTAAGTGAAAATTTAATCTCACTACACGGGCGTTGTTACTGAACTTAAAGGAACTCTTTTCGTATATTGTGGAGATAAAATTTTCCTTTTGTGACTGTTTTACGAGGGACAGGAGTACTGAAATCAGTTTACACGGCTTGGCGCATCGTACGGCTAAAACTCTGAAGTTGTGTTTTAGTTATCAGAGTAACTTTTGATTTAGTGTGGCTGGTCTTGTTAGGAATTCAAAATTTCTAGGTAGTAACTTCAAATAACAAGTAAGTAGTACGACAACTTAAAATAGTGACATAAATTATTAATGTCGAAAAATCACAAAAGCTTGTTCCAGACATAGCTGTAAGTTTATAGAGATTTAGATATAAAGATATTAGGAAAGACGACTGTTCTTTTTAAAGAAGAGTAGCAGTTTCAGTGTGTAGATGAAAGTGTGCAAAGTTTTAAAAACGAATTTTATCCCAAGGCTACCATATCCAAAATTATCAATACAATTTAGATCGCAAAAAATATTTTATTCTACAATAACAGAGCACTAGGCGCCACGAAGTTAAAATTTGCTAAAGCATTTCAAATTATATCTAGATATGTTTTAAACTTTTAGCAGAGATAAATGCCAAATTCTCATTAGCAAAAGCCACGAAGTTTTCCTGCATGATTATCAAAGGTAATACTGCCTAACGGAGTTAATTAATAAACGCAATAAAACTCCGGCTAGCTTTGCCTTTACAAGGTCTTTTTCTTATTTTTAAACTTGTCAACTTTTTAAATCTGTTATCTCTCAATTTTGGAATTCCATTTATTTGTACTTTCTTCTTGTTTTGCAATTTCCGTGGTTTAAATGTAACCACTGACACTGTAATTTCGAATTATGATGAAGATAGTATGGCTAGCTGAAATATCGGTGCTATAAAAATCAAATTCTACGTTGTATTGGCAATTCTTTTTTATTTATGGTTTACTAATTCTATAAGTCTGACAGTGCATTGAAAGTTATGAAGTGAAGAAACATTTTATTTTCTCTAAACAATGATAAAACGTCTTGTTTTCACATCTGCAGCAGTTCACAAGACCTAGTTTAAAGAGATTTTAAGTAGTCGTAATACGTACAAACATGTATAAACAACTGAACAAATTTGGCTCTCAATCTTCGCCCAATCATGAAAACCGATTAGGAACAAATAATCGGTGTCTTAGAAACTGCTGTATGGTGGCTTATGAGTGAATATATCTCAGGCCTCGTTGGTTGCTTATCCTTGAAAGTTGGCAGATTGTTAGAATTTCTTTCTTAATGGTTACTTAGATACCTTTTTTTGAGTCGCTGAAATATGGCATGCTATTACTTCAATATTCCCACGACACTTGAAGGATAACGGACATGGTTGCACTGAAAGTACACAGATATTTCAAGATTTTAATTACCAACAGCAAAACCACAATATAAAAACAGTAGAACATTAGTTAATCGCCGTTAGCTCTGGAAAGAACAACTGGAAAATCGCGATGAAGATCTTTGTGTTCCTGGCTGTTTTTCTTTTGGTGGCTGTGACCACAGACGCTGGTTTAGCTATCGGATCTAAACTGCCGGTAAAACAGTTTCAATAACAAATTCCCTTTTTACGTTAGCAAATTTAGGGTTCGTTTTATATGTTGACTTGTTGTGTTCGGTTGTTTCTGGTAGATATAATTTATAGAATCTTGTAGATCATATCTTAAAACATTGTTTCTAGTAGTTATAATTTACAAAATCTTGTATCATATAATTTATAAAATTTTGTATCATATATTACAACATTGTTTCCAGTAGTTATAATTTACAAAATCTTGTATCATATGTTAAAACAATTCTGGTTCTATCAAAGCATTGCTATTTCTTTAAAATTTTGTGTCTGATATTACCCAGTTTTTTATTGTTCTATAATTAAAGCTTATCGTTGGAAGTTTTCGTTAGGGTTTTAAACTTGCCTAATAGGCTTAAAAAACCTTTAAAGAAACCGGCAAAATTCTAACAAACTTTTGTTATCATTACTAATAAGATTAAAATTAGTGTTATTAATAATTTTAACACCTATTAGCTGCTTGTATTCTGTGTTTAAAGATTTATTTCTTGTTCTTTTTTTCTTTTTTAGGATATGATTAATATAGTTTGATAAATTTTAAATTATCACATCTCTTTGGTATCTTTCAACGGTAAGGGGGGAAAAGCAAGTCAGGCTCAAATCTTGAACATTAGTGTGACCTTCTTATCGGCCAAAGCTGACTCAGCTTTCCACCCTTACGAATTTGGCCTATAAGTATCAGCATCTAGTTTGAGCTAACCTGCAATGGATTAGTGTCACGTGCAGAAGGAGTCAAAGACTCTCGTCTGCACTAAAGAAACCAAAACAAGCGCCGTCTTCTTTGGCCGCAAGGCTTGGAGAAAGAGTTTAAATTTCAGATTGAAGTATGTTCCAACAAATTATATGTTAAATTCCACAGAAATGTATTAAAAGCGTCATTCAATGCTATAAAGATGCCAGTAGTCTAGCAGAGAAAAAGGAGTGCTTGAAGAATTTCAAGGAGTGTTTGGCTGGTTATCTACCGACTATGAATCCAGGCGTGGTATGAAAATAAATAATCCCAGTTACTTTTAAAGCAACCATTGTTTATTACTTCCTAAATACAATACAATACACTGAATGAAATACATAGAGGATATTTCATGCCTGTACCGAGATGCGGATTTTATCTTTACGGAGATATCGGGTTTTATAATATATCTTTTTATTACATGAAATCTTCACAGTCAAGCGAAATTAAATAAAAAGCAAAAATTATAAACATAAGTATTTACTGTTCCTCTCTTCGAAAAATGAAGGTAAATAATGGCTACTAAACTTGCTGAAACAATGAAAAAGACTGTAATAATTATTATAAACCTTTTAATATTTTTTTCTAAAAACTGTGTTAGCTCTCTATCAGTAACATCCACGAATTTGGAAGGCATTTCTGTGTTTTTTTTTCATCCATTTTACAACGGTATAGGTATGAACAGCTTTTTAAAATTTTTTGCTCGGGTCAAAAACAACAAACGACTCAAAGCACCGCGCGCGCGGACCCGATTGAAAACCGCGCGAAAATGCTAAAAGCTGATTGGTTCAAAAATGATATCAAAAGATTCACTTGTTTGAAATACTATTTACAATTATTTGCAATAATAATATTTGATCATCATCCAAATACAATAACGCAAACTTGCTTCCGCTCTAAACTAGAAATGACTTGATTTTTTATACCCTGCTATAAACTTGCAACTTACCCTCTCCTTAACCATAGAAAACCAATCACTGCCATATATTAGATTATAGACCTCCCCGGGGTTGTAAAGGCAAACAGAGAGACTGGCTCAGACGAGAAATTGAAACGTATATATTCTGATTGGCCGAGAGAGGTATTTGTACGGTTAAACCAAGCTTGTCTACTGCTAAACTCACCTGGCAAGATGGGTCGATAACATGAATTAATTGCAGTTACAAAGGAATGGTCAAAAGTGTCCATTCGTGTCAAAATTCTAACCATGATTAAAAGTTATCGTGTTAACCCGCCCACTATCAGTGCTTTGATTTAAAACTTTATTTAAAATTGACCGCAGTTGACTGAGTTATTGACATTTTAAACTGGGAGTGGTATTATTTCATTTCACTAATTATGAAATCGTGATCCTTTCGAATCAGTTTACATCAAAAAGCAAACAAATGAGTCAATGAATAGTCTTGCTGCATGTCTCGGTGTTAAAGGAAATAGATAAAATAACAGCGCCGATTATATTAGCAAATGAATTTTAAACAGAGGCTAGGCCTGTAAATCATGGAAACCTTCACGTACATGAAAACCAAGTGAAACCAATTCTCATCAGAGATGAATTGTTGCACATTGTACTAAAACGTTTGTAAATATTGCAAAATTTTATACCCTGTTCTTGACTGGATGGTCTGAAAACTATGTCCTGAACAGTGGCACATACATATATTAGTCAATATATGTGAGTAACCCCCCCAGGAATATGCCACTGTTTGACTTACCAAGCAAGTGTGTTTATGGTGAAGAATTTACCGTCTGCCATGCCCTGTCATGCAAAAAGGGAGGGTTCGTGGCGTAAAGACACGACGATGTTTGCAATCTACTTACCTCATTCATTGGTAAGGTTTGCATTAACACTGGAGTTGAACAACAACGACAACCTCTTGACAGTGAGTATTTTGCACTAATTAATCTGCAAAATTGCAATCGGAGAGTGTAATCGGACAATTTCTTGAGCCAATCATTTTAAGTATTTTCAGCTAAATCCACCAATCACAACATAGATTGCAATCACTATAGCAACCGAACAACTTTCCCTTCAAAGCAGGGGCCTTTTCCAAAGGCCGTTGAAAACCATTTTTAAAGCTTTTTTCCATATTTATTTTTTCGGAAATTGTACTTACCATAATAGAAATTACAATTAAAAGCTATCTTTCAAATTGCACTTTTTTGTGTTTTGGAAATTGTAATGATTATGATTTTAAAATTGGTAACAGGACTTCATGTCGTCCAATTCCGTCTGTAATCATACTGTGAGCTGAATTTCATCTCTGCAACCCGTGCGCTTTATATAATTTGTCCGCAATTGGCTCATTTCTTTCAAACCAACTACCAGCTTGGATAATTAGATTACAATGAAAATTTTACTTCTAAAGCTGAAGGCGCTCAACAAATACACTAAATCTCTTAATCCCGGTTAAAACAACAGTTTATTAATTTTAATTTTAATTATTATATTTAGCTTTATGTAGTTTAACCCTTATGGGTTAAAAATGAATATTTATAACGTATCATAATAGCTATAACGATATGTTTAAAACACTGATTTTCTTTCAGTGTTACTTATCTTAAATGTACATTACCATTCTTCGCAGGCTCTGTTTCTAATTATTGACTTCGTTTTATAATCAATGCTTATTCACTTTTATGGTTCGTAGCAGTATATACAACATGATAATTAGTCGTAATTAGGACCTTAGCTCCATTTTTATGACAATTTTGTCCAAGCTAACACAAAGGCCAACGTTTTCCATTATTTTTTGGATGCCATTCATTATAACCGTTAAGACCATAACTCGAATTAACGAGAAATTTTCCTTTTCTGCAATTTTTGGGATCCAATAGGCCAACTGAATGAGAATCTTTTATTTCTTTCAATCGTTTGCACTTCATGCATAATAAGTTCAAATGAAATACACTGAGTGCAATGAGAAATTTGCCTGCTGTTTTCACAACTTTCAAGTTACCTCGTTTTCCAAATGCTCTAAGAATCAATGAAAGTATAAGAGAAGCACATTCTGCGTACGTGTATAGCTAGTGAATAACAAAGATATCTGTTTGCTCTTTGCAGTTATTTGACAACAAATGTGTAATAAATCATGTTTGGATGGGCAGTGACATAAACTAATTGTTTTCTATTTAAAAGCAGTGGTGGGTGAAAAGTCTAATGAAATTTCGACCTTATGATCGATTTCCTAAGTCCTGATTGCACGGTTCTACAGTTTTGTTCTCGGAAACAATTCATAATAACACAGATGACGACAGAATTTTGATCATGTAACTTGAAAAGAATGACCCTTAAATTTATGAAGTATAGTTTGTCAGTACAAAGCGACTATCAATATCATGAATACAACGGATTTATAAGGTCGACACAACAAATTGAGACTAAAATTGATTATCATGTAGCCGATTTCTTTTTACGGTGGATTAAGGTAGGTAGATCTAGAAGTTTCATGAAAGTAAAAGTTAGCTTGAAAATGAAACAGCTTGCGTATTACACCCGTTGTAAGCCGAGCCCTTTTAAAAAGGTAACTGACCACCTCTTAACAATTGTAGAGTAGCTTTTGTCAATAAGTATTTGTCAAAAAGAATCAGTTCTTGTTGAAGCTTGAACTTCATTAGAAGTCTTAACTTTATTGGCTTAAAATTGCTTCAACTTATTATACTTATCAATTAATTTTAAAACCTGCTAGTTTCCTACTGTGCTCTTTTGTGGTTCATTTCAGTCTTATTCGTGATGATTTCGTTAACAATTTTTCACACACCTTTATCATTGTAATTATTCATGGACGATTGGAAGATTCAAGTCGTGTTTGCTATATATGTTTAAGTTTAATTGCAATTTTAAGTGATATCTCGGCTGGCGGCCATGAACTAGAACTATGAAACGCAACGAACGGTTAAACCCAAAGCGAAATGCAATCGATTTTTGCCTGAAGTTGCAGGTTCAGAACTCACTTGTAAATATATAGGTCATCTTCAATGCTGCTCAGTGGCCTTCTTTAAGCTTTTGATTTTTTTTTACTGAAAATATAGCTGATATCTTTGTCTAATCTATAATGCGCCAGGTTAGACCAAAACGTTGTATAAAAGCGATAAATAGCGTATCAGTATGATGATACGGTATCATTTTCATCGTAAAGTCTTTTAAAAGGATAACAGCGTTTGTTTCATTGTACAATCATACTGACTGCCTTTTAATAAATTAAAACATTTCTCATAACGAACATATGAATAAAAAGTGCCCACAATTCAAAAGCATGCTAATAATATCCGCGGTTGCGGAAAATGGAAAACGTTCATTTAGTAAATTGCAGAAAAACAAGAAAACCGAATAATTCTCGACAAATGTTCGTCAGTGCAGCACCACTTATTTTTATTCACACAATTTTTGCATGATGTAAAATTTGTAGTTTGCATTTGGCGGACATTGTGTAGATTTAAGGTAGACACTAGATTGATTAATCAAAAACTGTATCAGAAAGTAGGCTGTACTGTAGCCGGTCGGTACAGTTTTTGTACATGGAAATGAGAAACTTGCATGCTTTTTTTTAGAAGACCCAAAGTTCTCGTTACACTTTTAGAATTGTTTAAGAAACTCTGATACATGTTTAATTTGTTTTATATTAGTACTGGGAAAACCAATGCCTTAAGAAAAGGAGGGAAACAACAATTCAATAGTAGAGCGCTAGCGTACAATCATTTTAGAATAAACAGGAGATTCATTAGTCGGGACAAACTTTAGATTAACTTTTATCTCATAAAGAGTTAATTATATATCTATAGGTGCATTCATTGTTAGCAATTGGTCTTTTGCTTCAAGCTTAGAGCAGCTTTAGAATGATCACCAAGTACTAAACGATAAAAAAAAACAAACAAACAAAACACTTGCTCTGATTTTTGAAAGCGCTTGGCAAAATAGCCGCCTGGTCGCGTTCGATACCAGGAAGGACCAGCATATAGGGTCATAAAACAATTGAGGTGTTACTTTTGCTCCAGCATCTGCATAAATGGTTAAACCATTGCATCTTCTGTGATATAATGACGTTAACTGAATCGTGTCGAACAATCTAAAGGTCGCCCTGTTACACGAGGAAATTTTCCAGCAACTTGTAATACAATGCCATTACATAGCAAGCTGCTGACAAAATTGCGCGTGCAAAATCTCTCTGTGCAACTGGCAACGCAAAATGCAGAAAAAGTTGAACAATCTACTAGAAATGTTGTGATTTTAATGATTTTATTGCTGGCAAAACTGAGTTTTGTTAAAGGTTGCGAAAAGAGTGGCTCCATTTGACACCTCATTTGCCCAACCTGCAATTTCTCCTCGCCAGTATTACATTGCATGCAAGTTGCGAAAAGAGTTGTTTCCCTTGACACCTCACTAGCAACCTGCATTTTCTCCTTTGCACTTAGAAACTGTGTAAGCAATATCTTTTATGCAATGACCTAAAATCAGCAGATTCTCTTGCACTGATTTTGTGCAACACACAAATCATTATCCGCGTTGGAGCATGCAAAAAATCAGTTTTTTCAAAAGTTTCAAGCTGAAAGATTTTTTTTTCTCAGCAAATACAAATAGCAGTTTCATAATAATAGGTCATTGCATAGATCTTTATATATATATTACCTGTAAAAAATATTTGCAGATTCTCATAGCTTTTTTTAAGGGCTAAATTTTTGCTACCACGAAAGGCCCTTTTTAAGACACATTACAGGATCTGGAGCTATTGCCATGGAAACAAAAGAGCCAAACAACAGTGTTGTGATATTGTTCTGTAGTGAATAGTTGAAATATGATAGCTGTTTGTGACAAATTTAAAAGAAATTGACTTTTGTTGAAAAATGGGTTTTTGACTGTAAAGCTCCCTTGAATGAAGCACTTCTAACGAGAGAGGTTCTTCCGATTTTTGTCGCATCATAAAGAAAACAAACAGGGGTAAATAAGGCTTCCGAATCTGATAGTGATTGCAATGTTTTGTAAATCTTTATTAGATAGATAACATTTTTAGCGGCTCAATTTTGTGGGTGATAAGTAAGAATAAACCGGTAATTATTATCTTTTTGTTCTCAATGTCGGAAACAGGAAACAGAAAGTTAAAGAGCCGTCTCTCTGCCGACATTTTGAATGCGATCGAGCGTTCGTTTAAGAATGTTCTGAAAAATTTTAGACATTTTTGAAAACATTTCTAAAACTGTTCAGCAACTATTAATTAAGGTAAGCTTTGGCTGCAAACACTTTTGAACTAACTTTAAATTTTTAACAACTTTACTTACGTTTTCAACAGTGTACAACATTAGAGTTTTTAAAACAGGCTTTCTCGCCTCGGTTATCTTTGCAGCTTATTCAAATTAATTTTAGGTCAATTTTCAACATCTCATTCTTATCATAAAAGTATTTGAAAATGAGTATAATGGTTGGGAAGGGAGTCAATTTATTTTTTGTAAGGTTATCGTTGAGTTTATTAGTTTAACATTGCTTTTACCACCAGACCAGAAACCCTGACTGGAATAAACTCTGTTAATTGCAAAAATTTAAAGATAACGATTCTCGTTATTAAAATATATTAAAGGCAAAATGTCTGTTCGAGATCAAAGTTTTTATTTTTCTATTTTAGTAATCATTAAAAGCCGCCGGAAAGTTTTAAACTTGAAAATCTACTATTACTAACTATCAAACAGGATCAAAGCCGGGGAAATGGCTTTGAAAACACTGGTTAACGATCTGTTCGTAATTATAGTTGAAGCAAGGTATTGATGTTAATCGGTCGATAAAAATTTGACCAATGATAAAAAAAAATTGACAGCTTCACCCTTAATCTATAAAGGTAATCCTGCTATGAAGACTAATATAGTGAATGCTAAATAACATCTGTCATTTTTACATGAGTACGATAAAATACCAATCAGTATGGCCGCGTATGTCTCTTTAGTGAATTGCTCTTCACTGTTGAGTTAAAACACAGTACAGAAGATTTACTTTATTGCTTTTGATTGGTTCCTTGTGTGTTTCAAATTAATAACTTTGCTAACGAACTAACTATGACAATAGCATTTAATTTTGATTTATAAAAGCGGATATAACATTTCTATTCGCATAATATAGTTTTCGAGTTTTCTAAGTGGAACAAAATTTCGTTTCAAAACTCGGCTTCGCATGCAGAAATAGAAGGTGAGGAACAAATCTTTCTTGTATGGTCTATTTGTTTGTTTTTAAAGGAATTCTAAATGACAAAAAGTAAATGACTTGACAAGTTTCAATTGACATTGCGACAATGAATCTTGGAAACTGAAAACTTTAATAACCAGATATCACATTTCACAATTTCTTCATTAACAACACATGCACGTAGCCACTTTCAGTTAACAAAAATTCTCGAGGAAAAAATTATGAATGTTTTCTTTTAAAAATTAAGCCAAATGTCAAAATAGCTCGCAATGTAAGTAAGCTACGATGTTTTGAATTTTTAAGTTTAATTTATCAGACAGGAAACGTTTCCGTGTTTTCATTTTATTCGAAAATTTCAAAGTTTTAATATTGTTTGTGTTAGAATGTTTATTCGTATCTAATAGCGATTTTGTTAGACTGTTTAATGTATTTTCGTGCTGCAATTAAAACACTTTACTTTGGTAAATCATAGCTACCAACTATGGGTAAATGGTAATCACAAAACACAAATTCTATCGGAGAACAGTTGTCGAGTTGAGATTACTTTTTTAACATTTGTTTTCTTTTAAAGAAAAATCGTGAACTCAATTTTTTCCCTCTGAGTGAAAACTGGATAGCACAGTTTACACTTCTTTCAGTAACAACACATTTACTTTCAATTAAGAAAATTTTTTTGGGGATAAAAATTTAATCCAAGATTTGAAAATAGCTCACCATTTAAGTAAAAATTTCTCCAATACCAGTTTTGAATTTTTAAGTTTACTTTATTTATTATATAGGGAGCGTTTCCTTGTTTTAAATTTCAGTTTTAAGATTATGAACCTAAAAATTTTGTAACGTTTCTGTTGAAATTGTCATTCTTATCTAAAACTGATTTTTTAATCCGTTAAATATATTTTCGTGCTGAAAAATAAAACATTTTACTTCAAAACCCAAATTCTATATATCGGCGAGCAGTTGAGATTGCTTTTAACCGTTCTTGTCTCATAAGGACAACAGTGTATTAACATTTTGACTTTTGCTCTTTCAAATACTTCAATAGCAGTTACTTTAACTGCACCACAAGATGATTGAAAGCGGCCATTAGACTTAGCACTGAGAACGCAGTGACTTGGCCTTGGGACTTTTCTGAAAATGGGTGAAGAATTGTTTCAAACTTCAAACACTGAAGATGAAGAGAGACAATAACAACGTTGCATGGGCCCTGAATTATCTTTTGTTTTTTTAAAATTCTCATACATTTATACATAGAAAATGATCCTGAAGTAACGCGCGCTGATTGGCTATAAAAAATCTATTTTATATAACTGAACATAAATCACGGGATGCCGTCACGCATCGCAAGAAAAGTTTTTCAGAAGAATGGAAATGAAGTTATTTTCTAAAAGAAATAAAACAATATCGCTTGTGTTTCTAGACAATAATAGAAAACGCTATGACGTGTAGAACACTCGAAAAGCAGAGAAAAAACTCGGCTTTGCCTCGTTATCACTCAACACTTTTCTCGTGTTCTCCTACGTCATAGCGTTTTCTATTATTGTCTAGAAACACGCGCGATACTGTTTTATTCCCTTAATATACGCTATTACTTGAGAACAACTATAAAGCTGAAACATAAGGGAAAGTATTCGCAGTTATCTGTACTGCAGATGCTTCTCGGCTAATTTGGTGAGTGCAACATCGCTTTTAGCGTTGCCAACTAAAACGTATATTTTACATTAAGTAAAATTTGTAGGTACGCATTTATCAAATGGCAAACATCGTATATCACCATTGACTAATATTAGATCCCGGCTTAAGGGACCGTTCAGTATTTATTCCTCGGGTTGGCACCGAAGAGAAATAGAAGCGATGCTAGGTTTTCTTGCTACCCAACCTTGAACTGAGTTAAAAAATAATTACCCAACCTCACTGACAGGTAATTAAAAAAATTGAAGCATTAAGCTTAAAATTACCGTTTGCATAAGAGGTATGTAATAAGCAACATAATACGTTTATAGTAGATAATTGCAGTGTTAGGGGATTGCAACATTGAGGTGAAAGAAGAACATTTTATAACTGAGTCATACTGTGCAACACATAATATCGGGGAAAGCTCCTGCCTTTGGCTTAACATGATTATCCTCTGGAAGAGGCCTTCGTGTCTTATTCGGACACAAAGTCTTTAAACAAACAGTATCTTAATCTGTGAAGGCAAGTCACCAAGATCCTGCACTTCGCCCAGACCTTGTAGTAACAATCAAGTCTTCATTTTGTGGATCACATTCTTTGCTATGGCTCTTTTCATCAAGATCATTCAAAACAAGATCATCATAATCACTGTCCTCATCATCACTGTCAGAATCATTGTCACTACATTCCGAGTCAACTCTGTTATCTAATTTGTGGACAACTGCTTTGCACTTTTCTGATGTACTACCAATTTTCCCCTGCTGCTTGCCCTTTGACTGTTTCCTAAGAACGTCAGCAGTGATTGCTCTCACTTTGTCAATTTTGCTGCAATTTGTGTTCAGATTGTGCTTTGTTAAATACTTATCCAGTTCCAGGACCAAGAGGCCATTCAACTTTCCAGACATAACAAACTCATACCAACTGCAGTCTTCATACTTAGCAGTTATCTTTTCCTCCTTCTTCTTCGCTTTATCACAGTCTCTTTTTGCTTTATTTATGGACAATTCTCTCAAATGTTCAATGCAAGCAACAACGAGTTCCTCTCCCAAAGCAAGCTTGTCAGCTGTTGCTTTTATTATTTCTTTATCATCCAAGGAAATGTTTTCCTCCTTGTACATGAAGGTAATAACAGCGCGTGGCTGCCAGTCATCAGCTGCTCTTGGTTGGCCCTCCTCATCTACAAGTGGTGTCTTGAAGACTGGCAAGTAATGACCAGGGCTCTTCACATCTGGAATGGGTTGAGGAACACGTTCAGCAGGAGGACCAGTCCATTCATGAGAGGAACAGTACTCGCACATTGAAACCTGTTCACTTGAGCAAGCATGGATGACATATTCCATGAATAGTTCTCCAACTTTGTAGTGCTGCTCAAAAAACTTCAAAACCTTCTCCATGTACTCTGAGCCTGGCACTTTCATCTTTTTCACCTCTGCTGTGGCATGTTGATATTCCACAAGATATTCTTTGTTAAAAAAGAACATTTCATTTGGCTTGGCTGACAATTTACAGTTTATGTATTCACTAAGGACAGGAGCGCCATCTATTCTTTTCACAAGCGCATTAGCAACAATCCATGCATTCTTAGACATTCTTTGCTTCTCATACTCTTCAAATTCTTTCACAGACATCTTTGATGCTTGCTCATCAGTCATCCCTTCAAACTTCTTGATTGTCTCCCACTTAATTGTTGCCCCTTCAACAACAGAATCAGCAATGGCCGAGTTTGTCCTTTCCGCTTCTCCCTGACCACTGTCTCCTCTTGATCGATGTACTCTTACCCTGTAGTCGGAGTCATACATTCTTGCAAGCTCTGCATCCCTAAAATTAACCTCAAAATTTGATACTCCTACCCCTGGTCCTGCATCAGTCAGGTATGCTACCCTTGGCTTTACAGGAGGAAGTTTTAATTCCTTGATAACTTCCAGCAAACCTGCACTCAGTTTATTAATATCCATGCATAATTCTTTCAGTGCTATTCTTTCTTTCTTTGTTGGGATTTCTGAATTTAATAACATCTTATTAACAGCAGGTTTTATCATTTCATCAAACAATTTTTTCTCACCATTTGAGAAGTCTTGTTCAAGTTCGGTAGATTTGTCAACTGTAGCTTGTAGCCTTTCTTTGAAGATTTTCAAACGTTGCTGTTCATACAGAGTGTCTTTACTTTCTCCAACCACAAGCTTGTCAAGGTCTTTGTCAGTAGTCATGTCATGGTATTGGAAAGAGTAGTCATGGATTGTGGAGCAGCATGAACTAAATGCATCAGTATACGCAGGGCAGCTGTCAAGTGCCTTTCCTTCCACTTGAAAAATAGTTGGATTATTGTGGCGCATCTCAACCATTTCACTAGCCCAAACTGTTCCTGATGAGCCAATAATCGTCTTCGGTCGAATAATACTGTGTGGTGATCAACATCATTTATTAGTTTTTCGTTTCCGCTTTCATCTTTCACACTCTCCTTTGTCATAACTCTGTGGGAACCAGGAGTCTGATAAACCAGTTTCTCAGGCCAATCATATTTAGGCAATTTCCTTGCTTTATCAGCATCAGTGACAGTCAAAATCTTTAGATTGCGAGCACTGGAAAATCCTTCACTAGTGCCAGGACGAAGGTATGCCTTGTCATCAATACTATGTAATAGAGAAAATAACTTTGCCTCCCCTGCTTCTTCTGAAAACATAGCCATCTTTATATTTTTTACGTGTGCTCTCTGATAATGTGTATTTTCATTGTCACAATCTTCCGCTTTTGTAGGTTTCTTGAAGCACATTAAGCCTTTGCCTATATGTCGAGGTGCTTGAACTGAACGTGCATTTTTGGGCCTGCATCTATTGTACACTGTAGTGGCAGACTTGATAAGTCTCCGTCCCTCCTGCTCCAACCAGTGGTTAGCAATGGTAAGAAGATCTCTAGATTTCACCTTGCGATTGGTATACATTACAGTGTTATCTCGTCTACCATGGTACATGGCTTTGTCCTCCACACACTTGGCCAAGAATTCTTCGTCTTCCTCATTAAGCTTCCTTGGGGCTCCTTGGTGGTCAAGTTTCCTCCGTTTAACTCGTTCAATCTCAATAAGCTGAGTTGCCTTTCGTTTTGTCATCTGCCGAAGACGTTGCTTCTCTTTGCTATCTTTTGGATCTTGCAGGGTAACAATGTCATCAATTCTTTCTTTCAAATTCTCAGTTTGAGATTCTATATCATGGATGACATGAGCAGGCCAAGTTGCTTTCTTTAACTCTATTACCTTGTTTCTGGTTCAGCTGCTTTTCGAGTTGCTCTTTTTTGTCATTTAAGTGAGTCTTGACAAGATCAGATGCAGCGATGTTTGCACTAGCAATTTCATCCATTCCTTTGACAACTATAACAATAATATGAATTTTCAATATATCATTATAAAAAATACATATATTATCTTGTGTTCAAGAGTTTAATCAGAAAATGCCTTACATATTATAAAAAATCAAGTTTGTAAGAAGATCTACGATGTCTTTGTATGTTTTATATGTCTTTGTGACTGGTACATATATAAATATATATATATAAATATATATATAT
>JAOBBB020006602.1:0-16198 GCA_025331005.2 Zoanthus gigantus | reverse complement strand
TCTCAAATTTGTTCAATGAAAAGTATGGGCTCAGGTTGGGAGAATTTAAAAATACAACTGGCACTGAAAGGGTTAAACAATAAAACTAATCGGTTTGCTACTTTGTTTTTTTTTTTTCAGGTAGATCTTTCACCTTATGATAACATTGTAATATTTGGTGTTTCAGAAATGGTATGTGTTGTGTCAGGATTTAATGGAGCCGCAACCAATTGTAGAATTGCACACAATTTAGGTATCCTGCTGATCAACAGTAACTGTTTTGCTATTTTTTTCAGCAGCATTCTAGTTATGTCTGTTCAGATATCTATTTACTAAAGCTAGAATTAATAGAATCCCAGGTGTATATGCCGACCCCCAAACTATGTATGAAAAATTTGGGGTCAAATTCTCGTCTTATAAACCGGGATTTACGGTACATGGAGAATTACATGACTTAGTCTGTACCAGTAGACTGTTTTTTTTCAACTCGTACCCAGTGTTTTTTTTCGATTATTAAATTGTGATCAAATCTGCCTTGAATTAATATGTTTTATTTTTTGGCAGATGCAAGAACTTGAAAACAAACTCAAGAAAGAAATGAAGGATAGTGCACAAATCATTGCTTGCCGTTTTCCTTTGCCAAACTGGAAACCTTGCAGTCAAATTGAAGAAGGAGTTGATAGTGTGTGGCTGTACAGAAAACATTGAATGGAGGCATTATATAATAAAGTTACGAAGCACTCAACTGTTAGTTCACTCCGGATTCCTATATATAATAAATTCATCATTTAAAAATGTGCACATTCAAATGATTTTTTCGACGGACATTTTATTTCCCTCATTTAGCAGTTTAAGAGTAAACAATTCATAGTCTTTTGAAGTCCGTTCTTTAGTGGATAAAACATAAGTCATTACAAAAAGATTAAATTAAAAACCTGCAGAACATTGACTCATTCATGAATGTTCTTTTTGTATTTTATGTAGTCTCAATTTCAGTTAATAATTGTCTTCAGGCTTTCGTGTGGATAAAACATGATAAAAAGGATAAAAAAAGCTCTAAAACGCTTTACGGTTTTCACGCGATAATTTTTTATTTTATTTTTTTAAAGTAAATTTGCGTTTCGTAGTTGAGGGTATTCTGTAGTTACTAAGTAGTATCGAATGTTAGAAACGGAGCTATGAAGAAACATATGGAACAGCAGGTCATTCTTAAGGCCTTAGCGGTTCCATAAATGCAAACTTTGAGGTCTCCAACGACTATTGAGCGCGATTTTTTACTGCGATGTAAATGACCTTTTTGTTTACGTAAGTAAATTAGTTGCGAGAGAGAACCGGTGACTTTGAAGATACCGGTGTAGCGCTGTTCCCAACTAACCGATGAAACCATAGCTTTTAACACCAGGCTATATTTAGCGGGTTCTTCAATGCTTTATGAGGCACTCAACTTCAACGCTTCCTGCGACCGACTTTGTGCCGCCATGTAAGCAATGACGTTGTATGAACGATCGTTGCTTAAACCGCGGTAAAAACTCAACTCGATAGCACTTTATGTATGGCTTGTTTGATTTTGTTCTTTTTTAACTAAACTATTTGATCGATATGTCGAGGCTTCATTTTTGTGCAAACAAGTTTGCAGTTATTGGGGATTAGCTCTGAAGAGTGTAGTCCCCTTAAACTCTATTAGTTTTTATTGTAGTTTTCAGAGGTACAGTCAGGTTCAGTAGTTTTTATCCCAACTACATTTCCAAACACACAATATTTAGCCTCAGTCACAAGAGCCGCTGGGACTGCGCGAGGGTACGCGAAGACCTATAAATTTGAAGGACAAATAAGGAAGGTGATAATGGAGTTGTAAAACAGTGAATGCTGTTTCCCTAAAAAATATTAACCAAGCCAAGCGAAAATAAAATTCAAAATTTTGATTTTGCTTCGTGACTGTGGAAGTGAGAATAATTTTATTATAGGTTCTGGAACAAAACCAACAAAAATTATTTCTCGGATGTTTGTTTCTTAGAACAGCCCCTAGCATGTTTGTAACGGGGAACTAGCTCTCTACTTCCTGGCCTCTACCCTGGCCTCGGCGAAGCCGGCATGGCTAAACTTAGGCCAGCACAGAGAACCAACTTACTCCTACAACAGCGGTAGTAAAAAGAGGCAAAACTGATGGGCTCGTTTAAACTTATTTAGTTGCAAACAAAGACCCACATGTTAATGACAAAAGAGATACGCTATATGTAAACAATTAAACGTTAATTAGATCTAAACCAACGCGCGAGTTGAAAGAGACCAAATAGAAACGTTCAAGCCCCAAGGTTAGAATTTATGCAGGAATTAAACGAAGTAGACCTGAGTTACAACTTAAATTCGCTTGGTTCAAGAGTGAAAAATATAAACAGACGAAACCCAATTAATCCTTGCAATTGAGGATAAGAACATTTTATGGACATTTAAGGCAAAAATTTTTGACTTTTTACAAACATTTAGCCTCATTCCAATAGTTACACACTTTTAAAGAAAAAAGTTGATATTGGGTTGGTCAATGCACTCAGTGTATGCAATAATATAAGCATTCTGTGATGTTCACTTTTGATAGCTGCATTTGTCAACTTCGACAAAATATTTCAAGCCATGAAACAAATGTGTGGTTCGCAACAAATTTTGTTTTTTAAAAATCAAAAGTAGTCTTCTAAAACATCAGGCTGCTTAACAAAGCTTGTTGTCATTTCAGTTTACACTTTTTTCATTCGTGCAAATCAAGGGGGTGCTTCAATGCGCTTTAATACAAAATAAATAAAATGTGCTTTGTAAAATTGAAAATTTAGGTTCCTGTTTGCTGTACGGGAACTATTTTGTCCTAAGGTACATAAAACTAACATTCGCACAATTGCCAATCAATATATTATGGGCATTAAAACAATATACGAAAAAAAAGCATGAGAAAGGAGAAGTTTTTTACACAGGATCAGCAACCGCTTCACGTCAAAAATACTACCACTACTAACACTCTTGAGGAAAGCATCAATGATGCGTTTAGGAATGAAACAAGACAAGTAACTGGATTTAATACGGATTACAGCCAAACCGAAAGGGCACTAACATGAAGAATGTCATGATCAATTTCCTCAAGCTAAAAGCAGATTGCTGTAAATGTTAAAGACCAAAGGAGACATGGAGAAGATCCCATGGATAGACGTGTAGTCAAATAAATGTAACACTTGGTAGAATCCGGGGGCAATTAAATTTACGTTCTCATATTAATAAAAGACGTTTCATATAAAAAGAGTGCATTGCCATGCATCAACAAATTGTCGAACAGGAAGCAGTTTAATCTTTGAAACTCATTCAGTAAACCATGTTTGGATTATTAAAGCTTTGTGATCTTTTTCTTCAATTAAATGGCAAAGATTTTATGTTCTTAGCTGTCGCTATTATTTTCATTGCTGTGGGACGTCCAAATTAGAACAATTTTAAGCTTTTAGAAAATTAAAAAGCGTGAATAGAAGGCATGCATGTTTTATGTATCAGTATCAGTCATTCTGTAAACTTGTGACTTTACGGTGATTAATTCAAACAACCTGTATTTACACCGAATGGCTGAAACAAACGACACTCCTTATATAAACAATGATAAAGTCTCCAAGCTAAAACTCCGGAGGAATTCCCACAAATATGCGAGGCGTTGTCATTCAGTCAACTTCTTAAACTGTCAAAACGCGTTTACTATGTCGGAGCTAGCAGACAATCAGGAAATACCCTGAGACAGATGACTTATCAAAACAAGAATTCGAGGCGATAGTCTTAAGCTGTTTGCAATTTATGCAAAGCTAGGGCGTCAGTATCACTTGCCCAACATTTCTAAGTTGTGAGTAAGATTTTAATTTTTCTTTCATCCAATTTACAATTCGTTGTCCTTTGTAAGACGCGGTATCATGAACAAACAGTTTTATGAAAAAATGAACCATGAACTTGAAAAATAGTAAATTAAATCGTTGCACAAATTTTTCAATCATTTTGACCGAATGGTTGATAATCTGAAAATTTTTGCTAGATTGTGTCTGCTAAATATCATATATAAACCTGTAAAATTGCTCGCAACTATAATATGATTTTTTTAATAGACCATTTTCACATTTGTAGTAGCTGCTTTCTACAGTGACAGCGGACTCAACTTTGTATAGTCTTAGCCTCACTATGAAGTTCAATATTCCTAAATGCCAATAAAATGTAGTTTTACCCTAAATTTTTGCTTAATTTTGCTTTTCGATCGGCATTTCCACTGAAAACCATATAACAATGAAAAAAACCAACAATTTCTTCACCGGATCTCTTTTTCAGTGAAGCTAGCGTGCATCACAAATTTTCAAATTTTTTGTACTTTGAATATTTTTAGTCTTGTAGAACTAATCAAGTTTTACGATAGAAGACTTTATTGTTTTGTACATCGTTTTTACATAATCCTCCTTGCTGTCCTTGGTCATAAATTCTGATCTTATGCACTAAGGAGACTAGCAACAAAAAATATTTTTAAATATTTTGTCATGATAACGTTTTTCAAATTGTTATATCCGAAAAAGATATTCGTGCTCCTTTGTTTTCTGGCATGCAGAGCTACTCTCTCTACGGGAGTTTTATGACTCCTCGGATTTAAACGAAATTACAGTTATAGTATATGCGTTTTAGTTAAGATATATTACATCATTGCGCTTTTACAAATTTTGTAAATATGGCTATATACTACATAGTGCATTACACTCTAAGTCTATCTACAGAAGTATTACCAAAAAGGGACATGAAACTACGACAATAGATCACGGCTGAGAACCGAGCATTGTTTGAATATCCTCCATCATTGAAAGCAAAGGATGCGCAAATTGCGTAACCGTGGGCATAACTGCCATTATACATGTAGTGACTGCCGGAGTACAAATGTTGAAGGAGAAATGACAATGCATATATATTGTACAGCACAGTATTTGTTACATTTGGAGATTATTTGAATTAAAAAAGTGAGTGTAATTGCTTGATGTGTTTCACCGAAGTTATTAAAGTTATTTTTCCTTACGTTTTGATTTCAACCTCAGATTGTTCTTAATTTTTTCTTCTTTTTCAAGCGATTTGAGCCTCACTGTTCTTATTAAGTTTATTCTTAATAAAAGAAAGTGTAGTTGATAAACACATCACACAAACTGCGGTTACAAACATTATAGCACAGAGCATGTTGTAGATTTTTAAATATATTTGAACTTGCCTTTTCGTTTATCAGAACAAACATTTTCAGGACAGAAAAAAACATCTTCTTTCTTTCGTTTGTTGTAATAAAATGTCTAAATGAATCCGTTCTTGATAGAAATAATTAACAAATAATAATAAACATGAAATAATAAGTTTTGGCCCCGATTGAGATATAAAATAATCTGCATAACATAACATAACATAACATAACATAACATAACATAACATAACATAACATAACATAACATAACATAACATAACAACATAACATAGCATAGCATAGTATAACATAACATAACATAGCATAGCATAGCATAACATAACATAACATAGCATAGCATAACATAGCATAACATAACATAACATAACATAACAACACAGTTTGCATAAAATAAACCGAGAAGCCAAGACATTTTTACAATATTAAAATTAAAACTATGCACGTGCTAACAATGAAAAAGTACAAGAGTACAAAACAATGAAAATAATAAGAAAAATAAAATGGCTCATTTTGCTCTTAAAATTTTTACGAGAATAAATGTGTATAAAGCTCATTTTGCATAATGTTGTAACTCAATCGCAGAGCCTCGATGCCTTGATTTAGGATTAAAAAGTTAAGCAACATTAATTTTTTTTATTTTAAAACAAGCTTATTTCTGTTGATGGAAATTTAACGAAAGACATTGCGTAGCTCCTATATTTCAAGTTCAACGTACTTTAAAATGTTTATAAATTGTTGATAGCAACTAAGCTGTTTCTAAGTGGAACCAAAGGGCTCATTTGAATCACACTCAGACAAGCCGAGTTTACAAGTACTTCAAACAAGACATATATATCAAGACAAATAGAATATCGATATAAATCTTTGATTGCTCCAGCTCTCATAGCATAAGCTCCTTTCCTTTTTATCTAATTACGGTATCTTCGCATTTGATTTCCGGAAACCACAGACTTTTCAATTACGTAATAGTATTGGGAAAAGACATTCAAAATACCCCCATCCCACCCTCTTCCGAAGATTCAATGAAGATATCCTACGGACTTCGATGATGATCTCGGATGCAGAAGTTATTGACTTCCGATTGTGGACTTACAACCGGGGGAGATTAACTACAAATCTTTGCTTTAATTCTTCCTTTGCTTCACACAACTTTGCAATATGAGTTTATCTTTGAAATGATAATATCGAATTTAAAAATACTGTTTTACAGATTGTAAACTTTGTTGCTATTTTAAACACGCTATTAAACTATTTTCGTCAAGTTTCCATTCCGAAAAGTCAGAACTGAAAACATGCACTTTACTCAGTTTACTAGGAACAAAATATGATATGACAATTGCGTCAGCTTCCCCGAGATTATTGTGCGTGCTTTACAAAGCTTGTTATATGCACTCTTTTTACGAGAACAATGTTATAGAAACACTGAGGCCGAGATTTATTCAAAATTATTATTTAACAACCGGCAAACGCCGTAAAGTAAGAATAATTCGAGGCTTGGATTAGAAAAGAAACAAAAACGTTTCTATTTATATTTAAAAACATTTTCAGGCTGAAAAACTGGTGAAAAAAGGAATTAGACTCTTCTCAATTTTTCCAGTTCTTATAAAAAGAGAGTGTATATTGAAAATAAACTCAAAACAGTAAGTACTTAATTGATTCTAATTCAAAATTTATTGATTTTCAGCAGACTGTTGATACAGGCGCGGCAAAGACATGCAGGACTGACAACGTGGTTTGTGCACACTGAACGGCTTTCTCAACAGCCGGTTAAGACACGATTCTTTATCTTTATACTGACTGTGTTTTTCGTTGAAGTTTAAGATTGCAAAAAGTTTCTATAAGTATTCATGTCGCACGCTGTGAAATTTTATAAATACGTAAGATGTTCTTTACCTTAAGGCTAAACTAATTCTTTTCAAGCCGTGACTGAAAGAGATACAAAATACAAAATAGTTATATGTTTCATTTTGTTACTTTTTACTGTCCTTGTTTCTTTTTCAGTTATATTCTATAACTTGTACGTTTCCCAAAACGCTTGAATTTATAACAGACTCAGTAATTCAAAGGTATTTGACTTAAAAAGTTATCATCACATTATCAGCGTTTGTGTTGCCATGAAAATCCCGAGTGTGAATCATGAGAAATAATAAGATTCAGCGTCCTTATATTTTCAGGTTTTTGTTTGGATTGTTCAGTTCTATTGAGCTTACTATTATCCACTTTATCTAGCACTTTAAAATTTCCCGACTGAATTTAATCTTTTCTTCCGAGCTTAAATTAAACAGATTTTCAAGCTTCGTTTTGTTCTGATTTGGACAAAACTAAAGCCTTCAAGTTCTTTATGCGTACTTTTTTTTAAATATAAAAAAGGTTTAACTGAAGAGCGCGTGTTCCGGCATTTTTTAATTTTGACTCTGATTCGAGGGGTTTAAGACTGAATCTTTGCATGTGAATTTTTGCAAGTGAATGAATGAATTTACAGCTGGTACGAACAAGGAATGTTTGAATGTAAATTTGTAATTGAGCACCAAATTACAGCCTAATGGAAAGTGTGTAAAGTTATGGAAAAAAACGGAAATATCGGATATTGCCATTAAACAGCTTCAAAGTAACAGTTGGTATAAACAGACTTTTGAAACTGAAAGCCAGCACAATTTAGTTCTATTAAGATTTGATCATGTCTAAGTATTTCTCTTATCACTGGCAATCGAGCATTTCACAAGCAGCAAAAGACATCTTACGTCCGGACGGTCTTCCCATTTGTGAAAACATTTTCTGATCTCCAGCTGTGAGTTTGGTGAACTGCACATTAGAGTTTGATCAGATAAGCTTCAAAATCTGTACATTTTCTGCTCCATGCAGAAACAGCTAGTCACTCACTGAGCCGGATGAAAAGATACATGACGTCGACAAAGTTGGTGTCAAAAGGTGCGCCACTATAAAGTATTATCAGTTTGAGTTGAGGTGAAGCTTATTTTAAAAACTAAACAAAATTCACCTTTAAGAAAGAAAATCCTCTCCAAATTCTTCTTTTGCTCAATTCATAACTAAAAATGATAACTATCATTTGACTCATTTAGATAAACTAGTTTTAAAAGTTATTCTTAATTTTATAAATACATTTATTTTCTATTTTAAGACGGCAAACTTAATAAAAACAGTGAGGCTCAAATCACCTGAAAAGAAAGAACAAAAAGAACAATATCTATAGCAGAAATGAAAAGTTAAGAAAAAAAAAATGAAAAGTTTACAATAAAATGAAAAGTTAATAAAAAAAATTATCTTTGACATCACAAGAGAAACAGAACACACAAAATCACCGAAGGAAATTATAGTTGATTTTCAGCAATTAAAATATATGGCAGTTATGAACAAAATGAGAACAGTTTGTGCCCCAAACCGCCCCAAAATAAAAACATTGAGCCTGAACAAAATTTTCCTGCTTCTTAACATAAAAAAAAACTGTAACAATACAATCACAATAGACTTTATTGGGAAAAAAATTGCAAAAATCACTCAAATATTAGTTCGCTGTACCCTCCTCCGTCAGGCTCAGTAGAACTGGTTTATTTAGCCTGGCTACAACTGGTTTCTGATTGTGGCATGAGGAATTGTTAAGAAACCAGAACTGGTTTTTAATCACACGCGTTTGACCGCGAAAGCAGACTGGAGAGTTTTTAACAATAACTGTTGTTGCAATGAAAATTTTATGCAAATAAGAAAGTCTCAGTTTTAATCACTGCTACTACTACGGAGTATCGGTGAGTCAAAAACGATAACTTTCCTTTATATACTTCTTACTCAGTCTATCTAATTAATTGTGTTCGTCGATGTTTTGGAGAACGCAACATATAATCTTGGGGTTTCTGTGTTAATCATTTAGGATTCCTGTGTTACTCAAGGTATAACAACCTCGTTCCCAGGGCTTCTCTCTTGGCTTCTCCGTCCAAACCCAGAAAAAGTCACGGGTTCAGAATCAAACCCGAGTTGAAATCTGGGCACTAGCATAGGGCGCGGGGACTGGTAAGATGTTTTGGGTAGACAAACACCCTGGCTGACAACACATCAACAAAATTTTATGAACAACAAAAAGAAACGTAATGAATTACTTAATTAGTTTACAATGCCTAAAAATACTTAAAATTTTAGAAACACTTCTGAGGTCCAATTGATTTTGTAGGATCCCCAAAGAACCAAGCGCGAAAAAAGAATATGTGACTGAGAGGTTTCTTCGAAACGACAACTTGAAGTTGGAAAGTGAGAAGCAAGAATCTATGAATTTATTTCAGTTGCCTTGGGGCGATGTTTTGTAGTTAATTATTTAGAAATACGCACTACTTTTTTTTTTTTTTAAAAAAATGGGTGCGGCTATAAAGCTTTGTTAATATTTTTAAAAGTCAAACCCAAGATATTAATAGTTTTGTAAGCATTAACGAAAAAAAACACCTCTTGATAAATGTTCACAAACCAAGCTAATAGCAACTGATTCAGCTCTATTGATCTCTGTTTTAAAATTATTAAATTTTTCGCCAACTTTTTAAAGCATTCTAATTGACCATTTCGAAAAGAAACTTCTCGTTCAGGAAATACAAAAATGCGTAATATTTTGTGTTTAGACCGTACTACTCGTTTGGTTATTGAACTGGCTACACTCCTGACAAGAAAAACGTTTAACATTGTTTTTAGAAACAATTAGTTTCCTGTAAGGTTTTAAAAATCACAGCTTGCAAGTGATTCCTTTACCTAAGTTAAAATTGTTTTCTTAAGATACAAGACATTCTTTTTTTATAAAAATATTTATTTATGCAAGGACATAAAGACGAAAATTGTGTTGCCTCTGGCCCTGGGGCTATAAGAAAGGAAACTGTGATTTGGTGTTTCAAAATTTTGTTGTTTTGTGTTCAGACTGAATCTATTAATTGAATTTCACTTAAATTTCCTTTAGATATCTTCTTTTAATTTTTTTGTGAAATACCCAGCTAAGCAGTTTAGACTAGTTTCATCCAACATGGCATAGGAGTATAAACAAGCCATGAGAACAAAGAGAAACTTTCAGTGGCGAATGGGTTGCGGCAATGAACGTCACAAGCCGATCAGTGTACAGCATACCTGTTATTGAAAACCGGATGTTCTTATTAAGCATTTTCTAAACTAAAAAATAAATTTTCTTTTTTTTAAAAAGCAACTAAGATTTAATGAAAAAGTAGTTAATTACGATTAGCCTATATGCATTGTTTTGAAGTTATACTTATACCGTTTAATATATAACTATTTAATAAGGTCCCAGATTCGTTCCCTGACTCTGACAATAAATGCACAATTGTGCGACGTCATTTCCGCCTACGCTAACTCAGCTTTCCATCTTTACGGGGTTGGTAAATGAGTACTAGCGTCTGCTGGGAGCTAACTTGTGATGGATTAGTAATATAGAAAGTAAATGATGAATACCAGCCTTTGGCTGGCTTTTTATTATTGCTTCCTAAACCGTACTAACGAGTCCCAACAGCTGCCTACGGTTGAAGTTGCTGGCTTAATCCGAGCTCTTGCTCATATTGGTTCACTAACAAATTAATTTCAACGTAGTTTTCTATTCCAGCCATTCATTTTACTGATGGATTAGTGTCCAATCCAGGGGGAGTCAAACACTAATCGGCACCATCATCCGCTTAACACTTCAGAAACCGCAGATAAGAGCCGGTTCCATGGGTTCCTTTGTATCTATAAAAATTTAGTTTTCGAAATCATTTGGAATTGTGGCAAAGTTAACTTGCGATGCATGTGATCTGACTTAAAATTAGCAGGACTGACGTCAGTTAAGATCATAAAAAATTTTCATAACAAGTAAATAGCCAATCATTTGAATTCAGAAATGACCAACCAATCATTTGAATTCAGTTTCCTTTTATTTTAGGAAGCTCCAAGTACTTAAAAGTGCTTTCAAACACTGGGAATTGATTGGTCGGAATTGATACAACACCTGTGCAGATAAAGATCTTATAACCACTGGCGTCACGAAATCATTTTCCTCGAATTTCTAGCCTACAACGCAGTACTTCACTGGATTTTACATTATAACTAGCCCACCGAGACGGTACGATTGCTGTTGCTGCAGTTATATTTTGAATTCTCACTATTTTAGCAATTACATGCAAATTTTGTTTCAGATTACCTTCTGGCTGTTTCATTGCTCACATGGTGTATTTAATTGCAACTTGTTTTTTGATGTGTCGATTTCCAACACGCCTCGTTTCTGAAAACTGTTTTAAAAGGTGTTTAACACAACCAATAAAAATTAATAATAAAATTAGATGTAACTTGAGTCAAAAATTACCTTATCTTTAGCACATGAAAGTGCAAACTATGGGGAAATTAACCTGGATAAAATGGTATCAAAGAAGGGGCACTTAAAAATATTCATTTTTTATGTTGAGCAATCGACTTGCACCAAAGTTTAAAGGGAATTCCAATACCTTTGTCACCCGGCTTGAATCAGAATCATTTTGCAACTGTCTTAACATACCAGCTGATTGGCCGCTTTCAAACAATTAATTTCGCCTGATTTGTAAGAAAGCTGGTCTGAATGAAAAAAATGTGAACCATATTTATTTCCGTCTGTGAAAAAAGTGTTAAAAATCGCCATATGTACTCATTGCAAAATCCAAATTTTGTACTGTGGGCTGGCTGGCCGCTAAGCAAAAACATTTGAGATTCATGTACAGTAAGAACACCAAATCTTGGTCAGGAAACTATTTCAATATTATGACGAGGCTACGTGTTCCTTTTGACTCCTTTGATTTGTGTCATGCGCACATCTTCGTCAACTGCAGTGAATTTGGTAGCCTGGATACCAGAGGTAATCTAGCTCCTAAAATAAATAAGCAATTTTGAAACGAGCATGAGGCCTGAGGTGAGCGAAGCGATCTCAACCTTTATATTTTTTTGTTCAAGTTAGGAGCAAGTTTACCTCTGGTACTTAGGGTAAAATTTTGGTCAGTAATTTACTACTATTAAAATTGTTTTCTAACGATATGTCCATACGTCTCGTATTTTTTCGTTGATAAGTGTCAAACTGTGCAAAACTTACATCCTAGAATTTCATAAAAGCTTGCGCAAATTCATTCACTCTTCCATTCAAGATTCTCAAACGCACTTTTAAGCCCCGTCTACACGAACAGTTTTTATGTGCCAATTTTTATTTGCTCGTGTAGATGAACAAAATTGACAAATTTTTGTATGACAATTATATTTGCTGAAAAACTGGCGTGTTAGTTTTTTATGTGGCAAATAAAAATTGTCACATACAGAAAATTCTAGTAGTTAAATTTTAAGAAGCGTAGTTTTTAAAACGCATTTTCATTCTTAAATGAAGTTAGGCGTTTTTTTGTCAATGAATTACTGCGCCATATCTTTTCACTAGGTTTGGGAAAAAAGTTGTTAAATCAACCTTGTCTGTATGGGGTAAGAAATGTTCATAAATGCAGCCATCAAACTCTCAGTTGGAGATAAACGCTTTTTTAAGTTAGTTAAGTCAAAAACGGGAAGACGGCCCGGACGTTGCTTGTGATAATACAAAAGGACTGCCGGCCAGTGATAAAAGAAACTTATAGAGATGATCAGGTCTTAATAGATATTAATTGAGGATGACTTTTTTAGCGCTGCTAACACCACATGCTATTTTCAAGCAGTATTTAGTTGCTATAAGTATGAAATCGAACCTTCCTGTATTTCTTAGGCTCAAAACATATATTCATGCATACACCGTTAGAACATTTCATTACATTAGCTGTTAATACCTTAGGATTTAATTATCTCTGATCATACGTCTCTCAGCAGCCGGTTCTTCGAATTAATTGTGTTTTAAAAAAACTATCATTATCAAAATATTTAGACGTATAGATACGCAATTTTCTCTAATGAATGAAAACCTTCATCTACAGAATAAGCTGCTTAATTCATGACATCAAATTAAAGAAAATACAATTTTAACTTTTTTTTGTCTAAACCGGACTAAAAAGTAACAAACAGACATACATTCTTCAGCCAACATTTTTTGAAAGTGTTTTTTTTCTTTCATCTCTTTTCCAAATTTTGCATTGCCCTCTATCTGCATGTAAGATGATTATTATAGCAAGTAATTGGCGGCATATAACAACAACAAAAAAAGGAATACGTATATGCAGTATTCGTTTAAATATTCACCTACTGACTCGCGTTTTTGCATATAAGATTGCCCAGGATTTTAGACTTGGAAACAAATAGAGATTTCAGTCTTGATTTTACTGACTGTTTTATTGCAGCTGTTGAAGTATATCTAACAATATGCAAGAACGCCGTGTATATATACGATGCACATCACTGCCAAAACTTTGGCATGATAAATTGATATAACTTGTTTTGCCCGAAATACTTGTTAATACAAATTTTGTTGAGTTTACTGACTGCTTTATTGCTTTTTAAAAAGCCTGTTAGATTATAGGGGACTTAAAAATGAAAAAGATATAAGGTAGATTAAAAACTAAAAAAAATTCCGCCCGTCCGCATTGCATTTCGATGATAAACTAATCTTTTTTAGTTGGGCTAAGGCTAAGCTCTAAAGATCCTCCAATACTCGAGTAATCCATGTTAAATTTTACCGCAAAATTAAAAATTCATGCACGTGTGATCTTACTTTGCTTTACTCGTAATATTTACTTGGCTAGACAACTGATTTTCCTGTCAAGCTCTCAGAAACAATTAAGCTTAAACTACTCTCTTCTTGTTTTAAAGAAACTTCTTTAGCCCTTGGGTCTCAAATTTTCTTAAAATTTGACCCAATTTAGCCCTGAAAGTTTCTTAAGTAAGGGTTTCTTAATTTTTTGAACACTTCATCCGAGAAACATGCAGACTAACTAACAAACTTTCATTATTCTCATCTTAGCTCCTTAAATAAAACACTAAAGAATGGAAAAGTCAATAAACATTTTTTAAAGAAAGGCATTTCTTTAATTTCCTAATTCATTCCTCAGTACATCTATAAAGCGCTTTGGCGCTATAAAACTCAAAATGCATGGCACTTTCATGTATGCCCTTTCCATCTCCATGATTGCCTGTTATTTTCACGACGCATCGATTGTCTTGGTTGGCGCGTAAGAAATAGAAAATAGTTCTTGCAAATCGTCCATCCTTTCTTAAATGCCCCACAACTTGATTTTCTTTCATAACACAAACAGCAAATGGATCCTGATGGTTTTCTGGTTCACGGCGTGTTTGAAGCAACTCTTCAATTGCTGGAACCCATCGTTCTTGGTAAATTATGGTAAGCCATTATTTCGGTAGTTTTCGTCCATCAGAACATAACTATTCTAGTATCATTCTCAAATTCCGTGTCATTTTTCTTTCTTTATTTATGCGTCTTTATATATATATATATATTTTTTTTTTTAAATTAGTACTAGATGTTCCCTTAGGGAAAGTAAATGCTGTCGAGCAAGGGTTTGGTATAATTCGGATCGTTTTATCGATCGATATTATAATATATATACTCTATTCACTAGTAGTAATCACAGATTAAGCATGTGATTAAGCAAGTGCGTTCGAGGCATTTCTATTTTGTTAAGAATTGAGTGAATAAAGTAACTAAAAAAAAAAAGCCGAGTTTGAGTTTTAGCTGTTTGGAGTTTTCGAAATTACGACAGTTTTTCTTACAATATCGCCCTTTAACGCGACAATAACATGAAAGCGAGGCTTCCTTCCAAAAGACCCTGAAATGCGATGGCATCGAGCTACGGTCTCTCGCAGGATGTCGCCCTTTAGCCCGACAGTACCCAGGCCTCTGCGACTTTAAACTGGCTTGCGATACTGAACATGAAAGAGTGGCTTTCGATATAACATGAAAGAGAGGCTTCCTTCCAAAAGACCCTGAAATACGATGGCATCGAGCTTTTTCTATATGTTTCTATGTACAGACTTAAAATTGACATGATTAGTATACGTTCTCGCTTCGCTCGAACGCAGTGAACAACTTAATTCAGTTCGATTCTTGGTTCGACTTTTTTTTTTCCTTTATTTTTCCTTTGTGCAATATCAGTTAAAAATATTAACCTACATAGGAATGAAATTGTTTTAATTGTCATTATGCGTTTAGTTCAAATGTTATCAGTTATATACTATGTTAATTAACAGTGTATTTTCACATTTGTTTACGTGGCTTAGTTGTACATGTAGAGCATAGGACTTTCGTATAAACGGTCCCAAATCGGCTTTTAGTCTCACCTTTTTTCTTTTTCTTTTTCACTTAATAAACATTATGAATCGTTTTTGTATTTTGAAATAAAATTTTTGAATTAAAAATTTGACTAAAAGGTGGCAAGAAATTGAAGAAAGCGAAATGTCAATACTTCTGAGATGACGGAGAATTGGGGTGCACCCGGCTAGACTGCTGGGGCAGGATACCGGAGTTCGGAAGGAACGAGCGAAAACACTGCACTTTTGAACGTAAAAATTGTGATATTCAACGCTAAAATTTCTTATCATGTCGACAATCTTTTGGCACTAGATTCATTCGGTAAAAATACGTACGCTCCGACAAATATTTGAACAAAAATGGTGGATATATTCGACCATAATGTAAGAAAAGTAGAGGGGAAATAAGACGGAATCCATTCGAAAGTCATGATTTTGAACGCCTATCGGTAAGCATAGTGTGCTGTCTTGCTTAGCTCGATAGCAATTAATATTGCGTGAAAGCGGTTTTTGGCTTTTCACTCCATACAGCTGGGTGGCAAAACCGTTCGTGAGCCATATATTCTTTGTAAAAGCTAAAGCTAAGCTAAATCCTTTACGAGCCTAGTGGCCCATAGAGCCAGCGCTTATCTCCGGTTTCCGTAGTGTTAAGCAGATGAGAGTCTTTGACTCCCCCTGGATGGGACACTAATCCATCGTAGGTTAGTTCCCAGCAGACGCTGGTACTCATTTACCTACCCCGGAAGGATGGAAAGCTGAGTTAGC
>JAOBBB020006531.1:0-16198 GCA_025331005.2 Zoanthus gigantus | reverse complement strand
GCGCCCCCCACCCCCCCCCCCACACCCACCCCCCCCCGCCCTCGGCGCGCCTAACCTGATGTTTCGAGTTCCTCAGAAGGAAAGGTGTAGCTCTTGAAAGGGGGGTAAAAGGATTCTTTCGAGCACCTATGAAAGAAAGGTGTTTGTCCTATATAGCTGTTGACAGAAAGTAACCCGATGTTTCAAGCACCTCTGAATATTATCATGATGTCACGAAAATTCAAACTTCACTTGTCTAAAATATGTGTAGATTTTGCTTGATATTCTCCGAAGTGTATGGTGATTACCAGGAGGGACGAAGTTAGAACTGGAGTCAGCAATGGGCTTACCTCCAACTCGGATTCAGTTCACCAAATCTCGAAACGCCTGTTTCTGCTGCAGCTACACATACATGAACGTGAACTGGAGCTACAAGAAAATGAAACCATAAATAAAGTTATCACATCCATCCGTCGATTAAATACTCTAGTTATCATTTCATTGTCACCATAAAAACGTTAAATCTCAACGGTTTAGAAAATCTGGATTCTTTAAAGATGCAGAATACTAATATATGCGTCTCACTTTAACGATACAGCAAAAACAAATAGTATGCTCGAGTTTTCAAATTCAAACTTGTTAAAATAAATTATTATTATTATTATTATTATTGTTGTTGTTTCAATACGTTCTTACTTTAGGATTACTAATGAAGTCAGAAGAAGATGTGAGATGGAGAACCTTGAACACAGATTTAGGAAAATAAGATTGAGATAGTTTGGTCACGTAAAACGTAGAGATGAGAATAGCATACTTAGGAGTGCGATGGAGCTGGAGGAGGAAGGTAGAAGGCCAGTAGGTAAGGCAAAGAAGACCTGGAGTAAGGTAGTGGAAGAAGACATGAAGAAGTTAAACATCACGGAAGATATGGCAGAGAATAGAAAACAGTGGAGGCAACTCATATCACGTCCAACCCTAGGAGTGGGAAACTAGGGAAGTTAAACGAAGATGATGATGATGATGAACGCGTTCTTACTAAAACAGCTTTTAAACAAGGTTTTTGATTGGGCTAAAGTTGGGTAAAAGATTTCTTTTCAGTGATTTAACCTGGAATTTTTTCACCTGTTACACACACGAAACTCGTCGATGTCTAATTGCTGAAACATTTGGAATCAAAAAGACCTCAGGTTCCAATAACGAAAATCCACGGATGACGACTTACACTTGCTCTGGTCTTGTAACAACTGATGGAGTCTCTGAAAGGCAATACCTCCTGGGTAGTTGTGATGAGACACATACAGGAATACTCCTGTGCCTATACAGTTACACAGGAGACCTCCGACTGTTGCAATGACAACTGTTACAGCCACGACTGGGCTCCACTTTTGGTAGTTTTGGTAACTGAAAGGAAGAGGAATGAGACTAGAGATAAAATGCGTGGAAAACAATACCTAGGTACAGCAATCGGTACCAGGCCACACTCTCTACGGTTGATTGCCTTTTAAGTCAATTTACAAAACAGGGAGAAAAGGTAACTCTAGTTTCTAAAATTTGTCGGAAAAATCAGTCTTTCCATTTAGACTCACAAAATTGATTTCTGAAAGAACAATAGTCCATGATATGCTCTTAACTGCAATGGTGTATACCTTGCTAATTTCGGGATTTGCGAGGCGCAAATGACTCCCTTACCCTTGATCATAAAAACAACATTGTCCTAATATGGTCCTGGATGATTGAATCTTGCCGAAATTCTTGCAATGCCTTCTAAAGGGAAGCACATTTAACTTCAACTAGTTGAAATTCTTAACCAAGGGAAATAGGAGGTAAGACAATGAAAGCGCATTACAAAATATTGTAAAGTACTTGTTCATTCCTTTATTGATAGGCTATTAAAGCAAGACTAATTAGGTTTCCTGTGTGCTCACTTTCATAAGCGTTTTTTTACCTTAAACAAGGAAATATATTTACTCGAATATCTTACTACCTGTTTTGTTGCTTGGAAGACCGTGACGTTTCGACTGCAGCTTGCAATGTTTATCAGGCGATGGATTAGACTTAAACATTGGCTCAGGCGATGGAGTAGACTTAAACATTGGCTCGCTATATATATGTGTATATATATATATATCGTTCTAAGCTCACTCATGTCCTGAAATGTCGTGATGTTCCCAGTGGCATCGTGAGACAACTGATAAGTATTTATTTGTTTATTCACTTCCACGATGAATATTTTTAATTTGCCTCTTGCCTTTTTCTGTGTCATGAACGGTTATTGACCTACCAGATACCTCGACCTTATCTAAAATGCAATAAAACAGTGTGCATTTTCTGTTTGCATCAACTTGACCTGCAATGTTCTACCTAATCCTGTTTCACCACAAATAGACCATTTTCGCATTTGCAGCAGCTGCTTTCTACAATGACAGCGGACTCAATTTGTACAGTGTTAGCCTCACTATGAAGTTAAACATTCCTATATTCCAATGTAGTTTTACACTTTTTACAACTCCGTGTATTGTTGGAGGTGTGACTTCTTGCTCTCTCTCGCAAGTATTTTTGAATATTTAACAACAAAACGAGGCTAACACTATACAAATTGAGTCCGCTGTCATTGTAGAAAGCAGCTACTACAGATGCAAAAATGGTCTATTACTTTCTATCTGATTCTTCTAACCTATTAATTTATTCAATGCCTTTGGTATACGATTTCTTTCTCAAAAACGTACAATGACTCACATGTAGTTCAGTCCGCATGCTGCAACAGTGTTGAGGATTGGGAAGACATATATAATAAACCGCAATTCCTTGTGCGGAAGAACTGAATAGACAAGAACAAAACCAATGGCTGGAGCTACTAGTGTCCAGGCTCTTCTCTCTCGCCACAAACCAACAGGAATGAGTAAGACTGTTAACAGCAGAACTCGAGGAATCGCAGAGTAAAAATACCATAAAAACGGCAATGTCTGGTCAGAAGTTAAGAAGGAATCAATATTATCAATTTCTATTGGAAAAAATTAAAATTACAAAATAAGTTTCATTACAAATTCAATAATAAAACATTCTCGCTTCGCCGTCCGTCTGTCATTCGTGAAACTTTTGTCTTTTCTACATTTTTTTACACATATCTCCCCTTTTATTCCCTTTTTTTACATACCTATTTCATTGCGTTATCAATCTTTGCATCACTATATAACCACCTCTCTATTGGTCAACCACGCATTTACTCTGGCAAAGGACTACAGTCCAAAATCTCAGTTTCATTTTGTTTCAGTACGGTGGAAAAGTTATACACCATTTTTAATGAATTTGTCGATTCCGATCTTCTTCCTTTACGATAGATTTGGATGTCGAAAAATTATGTTTCAGAAAATTGGTGTACTTTCAGTTACTTTTCTGTTTGGCGCCACCGTGCCTTAAGAAATAGGTGTTAAAACATAGGGTATTTTTCTGTTAATATCGCCTCAATGAGTTGAAAGTGATATAATTATGTTGGGGTAATAGTCAAATAAAGAACACAAACAAATCCTGTGTGCTTGGTATGGCCTTGGACAATTGCCTTGGTGCCATATTTTTGGCAAAAATCTTGAGGCAAAAATGGCTGTGCCCCTAAAGTTGGAGAGTTCAAGGGCTGAATCAACCAAGAAATAAATAAAGAAGAGATGGCAAAGGATACGCCCCATTTGGAACTCTTGTTTAACACAGTGTTATACCACAGCACCACACCTTCAGGCCACACCCACTGACACCAGAATACAGAGTCCAAAAACACTGTAAGGGCTAGGATGATTTGGAGAAATTGTCAATGTTCCATTATATAATAAAATTATGTTGAATGTTTTCATCTGCTTTGGTAAGTTAATAACAAGGAACTGCAGTATACAGTATACTAATATTGACCTGCTCCTATCAGCTGTGGCTTCATAGCTTAGTTGGCAAGGAAGCTACAGCAACATCACAGATGTCAGAGGTTTCAATCTTGTTGTCACCTAAAATGTTATTACTCAAATAGCATATCAATTGCATAACTGCTAGGATCAAAGAAGCAATAGTTATGAGACTTGTTTAAAATTTCAACAGTATAAACCCAATTATAACACTTACAGAGTGCACAAGCACCAGCCAAGGCGGAATGAACAATGGCCTTGGTAAACTTTAACTTTCTTGTACTAAGCTCCTGTAGCAGGATGAGTCCTAACAAGATACACAGCTCAGATCTAAAGATGATGATGACAAAGGCTGATATCCAGATGAACAAAGTATGATCCCGCATCATCCAGTTTTGAAGTGCCAACAAAACTTTTAGGAAAAAATAAATAAAAAAGCAATTAAATAATTCTGAAATTTTGTCACTAAATTTCACAAAATAACAATACTTTAAAACAAAACAAGTTAAAAAATTATACAGTGGAACTTGTTTTAAGCAGTCTGCTTTGGAGATTTTGCAAGGGCCAGCTTAATACAGGTCTTGTAGAATATCACAACGCAAACCAACTGAAAACACTGTTGACACTTTCAGTGATAAAGGTAATTAAAAAAATGAAATAAACAAAACTTTAAGACTTTAATTAAAATGAATATTGCTGAATTAAAATTAACTACATACAGTACTGTCTTATTTTTGCCGTTGGAAGTGACTTTTCACTTACTGTTAAATACAGTTTCCAAAACAATGAAAAATTAAGTTTAGCACAGAAGAAAAGGTGACTGTGTCTCCTTAACAGAGGTGACTGTTCAATAAAAGTCACTTTATTAAGTGTTTACACAATGAAAATTTTGGGACTTTGCAACTGACAAGACCACTTAACAAAGGGAGACTGCTTAATGTAGTGCCACTTAAAACAGGTTCCACTGTAACAATACAGGGTTTGAAATTAACTGTAGTTCACTAGTCCACACACTAGTAAAAATTTTGGCGTACTAGTAAACTTGACTTCAAACTAGTCCATGCGTCTAGTAAAATATTCTTAGCAACAAAATAGTTTTTAATAGTATTCCAAGTAACATTATTTTTCTACAATCAGCCTTAAACCACAAGAAATTAGGCTGCATAAAAGTCATTCAGCTTATAGGATATAACAATATCTTGAATAAAAGCGATTTGAAATACAGGAATATATCTTTATTGGTGTAAATTAAATGAAAAAAACCTGTCTAGTAAAAATGAAGATGACTAGTAAATTACCTAAGTGATAACTACTTGAAATGTTTAGTAATAGAAAATATTAATTTATATCCCTGCTATAAGTTATTAGATCTTCAAGATGATTGGACAACAAGACTCGGCTACAGTTCCAAATACTAATAAGGTAAGTTAAGTTTTAAGGAGGATGTACATACCATATTTATTCGAATAAGTGTCCTGGGCGCTAATTAAATTTTTTGTGGGTGGGCACTTATTCGAGGTGGGTGCTAATTTAAGGTTGGGCACTAATAATCTTTTCACAATTTTCAGTAAGTAGGAACTTTATTTTGTGTGAACATAACAATGAAAACGGCTTAACGATTTTCACACTTCACTCAGGATAATCAATTTCACTCTCATTGTGCGTCCTTGATGTCGGACGGTATTATCCATTGTGAGCCACTGAGGAAATGAATTAACCAACACATCTCTTGTACACTTCTTATGAGAGTCGAAATTCTTCCTTTTTTCTTTTTACTAGCTTTTTTTGGGGGGAGGGGGTGGGCGCTTAATCGAAGCTGGGCGCTAATTAACTTTTTTTACTTTTTGGGTGGGCGGTTATTCGAGGTGGGCACTAATTCGAGGTTGGGCGCTAAATCGAATAAATACGTTATACAGAAGAAAATTACAATGAGAGTATCTATGTTTTGAAGTGATCATGTTATGAAAAAATTCATTTCGTCTACATACCATAATAACTAACAAATTTCAACAGGGTCAAAGTCCAATATTACATTTGTGAGAAGGCAAGGTAATTTCGCTTTCAAGAAAGTTATAGCACTTTTTTCTAGGTTGAAACAACTGAGACGTACTGTTGTGAATGCTGAAATTAAAGTAAGTTGTTATAATGATCCTAGACACTCTGGCTCGCTATGTTCTCCATTTTAATTTTTGAGTTCAGCGTAGAAACTCTCTAGCAACTTTTTAAGTTCTCTCGGCTTGCACAAATCAATTTCACACGAAATTCCCTTTTCTGAACATCATTTTTCCAATCTCTCATCCAAAATTTGGTACTCTTTCTCGTGTATTTTAAGATGAAACAATAAATACTATGATATAAAGACAAGGAGAAACTCGAAAAAAATCCGAGCCCCAGATGGGATTTGAACCCACGACCCTCCGTGTCGTGGATTCAAACTCTTTCTCGTGTTTTCGTTATTTGTTGAGCAGCAAAAAAATACATCTTTCTTTCCCAATGAGAATCGAAAAATGGTAAATCGCGCTCCACTTAGTTCAATTACTACTATTAAAGCACTATTCATTACTATATTGTCTTTAATAGTTTTATTACGATAGGATACGTACATCATTTCAAAAATATAAACATTTTTAAATAAAAATAAAACATATATATCACAATCTGTTTAGCTAAGTTGGGAAGGTGGAAGTCTACCGTGCGGGAGGCGTGGGTTCGATTCCCGAACGGACCAATTCTCAGAGTCTTAAATTAGTCGAGAAAAAGGTGCTGCCTTTGTTCTAATTGCTGCATGGTAGTGATGATGATGGTGGTAATGATGGGGATGGTTCAATTTTGTATTTCAATTGGTTAGCCTAGTTGGTAAAAGGCCATTCAAACGGATCAAACATGTTGATCAAACATGTTGATCAAACATGTTGATCAAACATGTTGATCAAACATGTTGGTCAAACATTGTTGGACGTAGCACGTTTGACCCGTTTGAACAGCACAATCAAACATGTTGGACAGTGTTGGACGATGTTGGATGAAGTTTGACTTTGTTCAAACTTTTCATTCAACATCGTCCAACATTTTCGTCCGTATAATCAAAAATATGCCATAATTCCGTGCCTGGTACATTCAACATTGTTGGATAGTGTTGGATTCGTTTGGACACTCCAGCATCCAGCACAACCCAACACTGATCAAACACCGGCCAACACCACCTAACAACGTTGGATAATATTTGACCAACATGTTTGATCCGTTTAAACAAGCCTTAAGGTACCAGTCTACCGTATGAGAAGTTCAGATTCGATTTCCGGCCGGACCAATACTCACATTTAAATTAATCGAGAAGAGGGTCATGAGCAATCAAATTTAGTCCCCTTACTTATCTGTTAACCAATTGACAATTTTACGAGAAAATATTTTATCAGTATTTACCTGTATCTTAATGGAAACAGCTTCCAGAGTTATCCAATCATGTTTTTGTGACACAAAATCTTCATCTGTACCCAGTTCCAGTTTCCCTTCTGAGAGCTGACTAGCTGATATTGTTACAGGCGTGCAACAGATACTTTCATAAAACTGATCCCCATCTTGGCTTTTGTTGTGGTACGTCAGCACTGGAGAACATGTATATTCCTTATCAAATATTAGTTCAGGAATATCTGTTACTGAGACAACAACTGTTTTGTTTTCAGGCAACAAACCATGACTGCACCTCATATCACTAAAGTCCCTTATCTTCATTTTCTTTGTTGGTGGTTTCGGATTATCATCGGGGACAGTTGTTTCTAGCTTGATACCACATTCATCATTAGCCTTTCCTTTGCACGAAGTGTGGTTCACACAATAAATTCCATCTTGGCATGTTGATGTTAGCACCTCAGGTTGCTTACCCACTATTGCCAATGAAATGGATTCAATAACCCTGAAGAAAGAACGTACAGCTTATTAGTAAAGGTATTAACAACAAATGCACAAGGAGACAACGTGGCTCAGTTATTGAAAGTGCTGGATTTGAATTCGGTTGACCTAAGTCCAAATCCCCTTCTGATTACTGAATGGATTTGGTCTTGATGATCTCAGGGTCAAATTCTTCCCTCTTTGGAATCAGCCAACTGATTTCTCTTCTACTGGTTCGAAATTTTAACAGGGCAAAAAGAATTTCAACTGCTACAACTGAAAGGCCCGATTCGGGGTGTTTTCACTGAGCAAACATCATCGCCAGCCATCATCATCAATCATCATCACCAGCATCAATAAACATTATCAACAATCAACATCATTCATCATCAACATCATTTCTCATAAGTCATCATCATCATCAATCATCGTCATCATCAATCACCGTCATCAATCATCATCAATCAATATCATCTATCTTCGTTCTAAACAAATTACAACAAACAAAGGAAATCGCTATCGTGATGAACTTTAAAGATTTGGTTTCCCGATCTTGATCCGAATTATTCAATATTAGAAAATTTTATAAAGGCAATTTTAATAAAGTATATTCTAATTTCATACATTTAAAATTCTGATCCGAAGTGATGCTTTATTTCGTCTATATAGAAATAATATTGGTCAGTTAATGTTTAAACCTTTCAGAAATAAGTGTATTAGAAGTTACCGCTTACTTCTAGAAAAAAGTTTGCCAATACCCTTCCTGGCAGTATTTCACTAGAAAAAGGTGTTCTACATTCGTTCTCACAAAGGTTACCAAGATCAAACTTGTCATACTCGTTGTTTGGAAACTCCAAAATCTTTGACTTGTTTTGTATAAAAGTAAAACCGCTTCACCTGAAATAAGGTTATCTATATACGCCTTCATCCTCCAAGAAAACTGGAAAAACTTAAATTTCATTTTTTCCACCGAGAACGGATGCGTCATCTCAGTTCACCTTGGAAGATTTTTCCGTCCACCCAGCCCGCCGTCCTGGTATCTTTAACTCCCTGTTGTAGGTGATGGTGGTGATTGTTATGATGATGACGATGGCGACGATAAAATTTAAAGAACACTAATCTCACTTCTTCTGTAAACAATTAAAAGGTAAGTCTACTCGATTTAATCTTATACCAGTACTGAGCTTTTAATACCCTAAAAACAGAACATTTGAGAAACATCAAAACTGCAGCTAAAGATTCTAGAATGCAGTTGAGGCAGTCGAAAGCTCGTAGTTTTTAATCATTTTAGCCAGAGATCGTTTTTTAAACTCTTAACTAAGTGCTGATATCATTGATGATGATGTTAGAAAACGTAAGCAACAACAACGGCAACGCGCATGGCAACGAATAACAGCCTTAATTATTAAATACAAAGATTGCACGTTGGAATGTTGATGATGATAACATCAATGATGATGATGACGGTAAAATATTCATAAAGATGATAATATTTGGTGATGATGACGATGATGATGTTGATGGTGATAACAGTGATAATGATGACACTAGTGAAAGTAATTGCGATGATGGTGTTATGATGGTAAAGATGTTCATGAAGATGATAATGTTTAGAGATGATGTTGATGATGATGTTGATTATGATGTTGATGATGATAATAATGTCGATGATGATGATGTTGATGATGATAATAATGATGATTATAATGTTGATTATAATGTTGATGATGATAATGTTGATGATGTTGATGATGATAATGTTGATGATGATAACATTGATGATGACACTAGTGAAGATAACGGTGATGTAGACGAAAAGGTACAGCAGAGGTCTGGGTACGGTCTATCGTGTATCTCAATGATGTTCTTTTATCCTTTCTTGCATAGGTCTGCCCGTCTAGCCAAGATAGACCTTACCTTATTCATAAGCAACTTTGTAGATTACGCCTTCTTATCTAGCTGGATTGACATCGTTCTTTGGTCGTACTAGTTTTGATCTGAGTGTTGGACTTGAAAATGACGTGAATGCCTTGTTATTGTAAGTAACGATGAAGCGGCTCTAATGCAACTTTCGCATATGGTAAATCAGCCGTTGACTTTAATTGTGTTATAAGTCATTTGATGGAAACGGATTTTTTTCTTGGTGATATTCTTTACAAGAGAGAGGATAACCGCTGGAGACAAGAGCAGATGACAGATAATTCTTTTCACTGAAGATGACTGATAGTTTGTTTTGTCACGAGACACTACGCCCGGTCATACATTCACTTAATAATACTGCTTTCTATTGACTGAGGATGATGCGTATCATACGCTAAGTATTAGTTGGTGTGGGTTGGTTTCAAGCAGATACTGGTCGTGAGGTGTCCGTGTGTTTCTAATGTGTTGAAAAAGGCGATCTTGTTTGTTGTCTTTCTCAGTTTCTTTAGTGAAACGGGTGGAGGGTTGTTGACTGTTGATATGCTTTAAGAAGCAATCAACATTGGCTCAATCCAGGACAGTGAAGGTGTCATCGACATAGCGTTAGTTCGGAATTTCTGCGAGTGCCAAGGGTGGAAACTGGCAGCCAAATTTGTTGATCTCTACAAACAGTGCTGTTCTTGACGCATCTTATCAGGAAAGTGAGATGGTTGGTATAGCGAGCTAGTTTGTGCGAGTAATGCTCACATCGATAAGGCCATTGAAAATTGATTTTATGTTTCTCGTCAGCCACTTTCAGAAAATTGATAAGGGAATTTTTCATTTTTCATTGTTCAATATTTTTCAATATTGGACAAGTATGGTCCTTTTGAATGCGTAAAGCTGCGTTTTTAGTTTATAGTATCGTTGCTATCGAAGAAAACTGGGCATAGTGAGTATCCTTAAAACAATAATACACCAAGAGTTTATTCTGGGAAGATTTATATGTTTTCATTTTGTTGTGCTCTGTGGTAAATTCCAATCGTACAAATTTCAAAGCTGCTATGGTCTCAACATGCAGCAAATGCAAATACTACAGAGAATTACACTAGATATAGTAGAGTTCGATAGTCTAGCACCTTCTTATCCATTCATATCTTTGTTTTTCGAAAAATAATGAATAATGAAAATTTTCCACGCGGTGACAAAATCCCATGCGGACGCTGACGAGAAACATGAAATCAATTTTCATTGGCCTAACAGTGATCAGTGATAATGGCACTAGTTCAGATAATGGTGTAATGACGTAAAAAAGAAGAATGAGGATGAGTCTACAGTCTTACCTTGTACCAGTATTGATAAACTCTACTCCGACAATCCACTTATCATCTACAACTCTCTGCCATATGTCTTCAACCCGAATCTGTGGCCTTACATCAGCTAATTCTTCTGGGACATCATTCTCTACAACAGGATGATTTTAAGAGTTAACAACGGCAGCCACTCAAACTATAGCAACTAAGGATCAGTCATAGATATTTATACAGTCAAATCTCTTCTATTTAGCCAACCTCGGAGATTGGTTCTATGGCCACTTCAAATGGTTGCTGCTAAATACTTTCCAATTTCTTACATTGCCAGCCACTGAAGCAGTAGAAACTAAGGACCAGCAAAAACGTCGTGTGTACAGCAGAACCTCTATAAGTGGCCATCCTCGGGGATTGGCTCTATGGTCGCTTCATAGAGGTGGCAACTAAATGCTTTCTATTTACTTACATTGGCAGCCATTGAAGCAGTAGAAACTAAGGATCAGCAAAAAATCTGTATACTGTCGAGCCTCTATAAGTGGCGACTCACAGGGATTGGTTCTGTGGCCGCTTCATAGAGGTGGCTGCTAAATGCTTTCCATTTATTAACACTGGCAGCCACTGAAGCAATAGAAACTAAGAATCAGCAAAACATTTATATACAGTCAAACCTCTTCTATTTAGCGGCCAACCTTGAGAACTGGCTCGCTGGCCGCTTCAAAATGGTGGCTGCTAAGTGCTTTCCATTAACTGACACTGTTAGCCAATGAAGCAGTAGAAACTAAAAATAAGCAAAAAATTGGTATACAGTGGCCACCCTTGGGGATTGCCTCTGTGGCTGCTTCATAGTGGTAGCTATTAAATGCTTTCTATTTACTGACCTGCTAGCCTGTGCGTCAAGTGTCAAGTGACATGCATTAAAAATCTTTTTTAATTCTTATAGGAAATAAAGCAAATTATTAAGCATTATCAAATCAAATTTTACCGGCAATTTTTTGAGAGAGAGTTGTTACAAGTAAATCATGCAGGCGCACTGTTTAATAAAGGTAACAATTGGTATGAAATATCATTTGAAATGCTATCTGAGTGGCCGGGGCCATTTGATATAGGGAATTGCAATAAAAATATTTTGGGACTTGGATATGCTGCCGTTAAATAGAGGGTGGCCATTGAATGGAGGGCCGATTAAGAGCTTTGCTCGCTGGCCGCTTCAAAATGGTGGCTGCTAAATGCTTTCCATTAACTAACACTGGTAGCCAATGAAGCAGTAGAAACTAAAAATAAGCCAAAAATTGTTATACATTGGCCACCCTTGGGGATTGCCTCTGCAGCTGCTTCATAGTGGAAGCCGAAACCAATTGTAGAATTGCACACAATTTAGGCATCCTGCTGATGAACAGTAACTGTTTTGCTATTTTTTTCAGCGATATTATAGCTATGTCTGTTCAGATATCTATTGTCTGTATTTGCAATGATTGGTTGAGACAAGAGTCCAATTTATTCTGATAACAAGCTGTTTGGGTGCCAACTAAATTGCAGAGATCACTAGAGTTTTAAGGGATGAGACAGCATTTAACCTAGTTGATAAAAATATAGGTACATGAGAACATCGTCACGGACAAAGTGTGGAATTCTGACCACCCCACTCAAGTGGGGTTCACACCTAAATTTGCTTCATGTTAATGAGGCAACAAGTGGCATGCACTGGGGCACAGCTACAAAAAGATACTTTCAAAGATTTATTATTTTTTTTTATAATACCTGGTGCCAAACACCAAACTCGTCAAGGACTTCGTTTTTCTACCAGCATTGTACACAATTGCAGTAATACAGTAATTTACAACCTGTTCACTTCTAAAAGATTTGTATGCTTTGATTTTGATCGTTCACTGATCACACACTAAGAATATGCTTGAAAAGGTATAATACGAAAGTGGCCTGGCTCTACAGATCATGCATTTAAAACTTGAATTTATTTGAATTTTAATGAATTACACACTTTGTGGAGTCATAATGTACATAATTTTGTTACACACATACATTGAGGTATGTAAAGACCGCATACAAACTGTTTCTTAAATCCTTCCTAATGTCCTAGAAATGTGTCCCTTTTTCTTATCATGTCTCAAATAAGCCAGTTGTCAACGTAGACAATGATGTTGATGGTGGTGGTTTTGGTGATGACATTGGTGATGGTAACAGCGACGATTAAAGAACGAAAATCAATCTCATTCTTTCTGTTAACAATAAATTGATAACTATGTGTAAAAAAAAACATCAAGTGTAGATAGCACAAATGTGCTAGTAGCTAACTTAAAGCCACGAATAGGGCACTATGGCCACGCACTATGGCTTGTGTTCTTTTTTGGAACCTGAGCCTGTTTGCTATCTATGCCCATGGCTCACTATTTTTTATGGCATATTTAGGGGTAAAGCCCGCTACCGATGCGGCCATAGTGCCCTATTCATGACTTCAAGTTAGCTACTAGCACATTTGTGCAGTCTAAACTTGACGTTTATCTTCATAGTCACATCCCACAAGCATTGCGGTTTTACTACATAATAAAAAACAATTTGAAGCCACGCTGCCTGATATTTACTCACCTTTTTCACTTTGCTTTCCTTCCAACAAGCAGAACATTCCTGCGGGCTGCTAGTTCAAACAAATTTCACACAAAATGTAATGTAAGATATTGAAATCAAGTTTCTGAACCGCCTTACAGCTTAATCAGTAAAAATAAATATTTTCAACGCAGAGGTCACGTCTTCAAACCTTAATCTTTCTTCACGTAACCCTTTCGTAAAATTAATTATTCAATTGCGTATATTATCACATTACCATGAAGTTACGGCCTGCTGCAATAATCGGCTGTTGGACCACGTGACTTGTAGGTTGTCCCATACATGTAGGAGATGGTGGCCCCAATCTTTATTTAGATGTGGTCTGTTATTTCATATATGGATAAACTCTCTTTCGTATCATCATAAATCAACATCTAGCACATGTGTTTGGGGCATCCTGCGTTACGTGGTTCAACAGCCCATGATTGCTAAAACAGTTTTACAAATTGATAAGTTTTACACCGTAGTGAGAAGAATTTTTGAACTGACGTTTGGGACTGTAGTCCTTCCTCGGAGTGATTCGTCATGATTGTTAAAGATCATTACTTTATGGTTCATTGTGATAAATAAAAATAAAATAAATAAATACTTTATTTTACGTCAATTGCGAAGGAAGTGGTTGCCCATTCTTCCTAGCCTAGTGATGTGGTATATAAATCTAATACACTTTATAATTCTGACTATTCTAATTATTCTAATTATTATTGTTATTATTATTAGTAGTAGTAGTTATATGTTCATCTTGTAACGGAATTGCTCTCTTGGTATATTTTTAAAAAATTGTTCTTCGTTCTTTTAAATGCTAGATGATTTGCAAGTCAGTGAACCTCAAAAAAAAAAAATATCGCAATCAGAACGACTTATTATGATGAACTATTCTACTTGTAATGATAAGTTAAGATGTTTAAGTATAGAAATTGTTATGTAATTTATGTTTGTGATCCGAGTAGCCCAACGTAAAATACCTTTTATGAGTGATATTTAAAATTGTTGCTTGTTAAGTTACTCTTACATAAAGTTTCAATTATTATTATTATTATTATTATTATTATTGCGTTCGAGCGAAGCGAGAGTGCATACTAATCACGTCAATTTCGAGCCTATATATATAGAAACATGTAGAAAAAGCTCGATGCCATCGTATTTCAGGGTCTTTTGGAAGGAAGCCTCTCTTTCATGTTATCGCAAGCCACTTTAAAGTCGCAGAGGCCTGGGTATTGTCGGGCTAAAGGGCGACATCCGATTCCAACTGTATTCTTGGTTTTCAAACAATCCCAAGAGACGCAAAAGACAATAGACATAGCGGCCATGTCCAGTGTCCCAAACAAAAGAAAATAGGCTTAGCGACCACGTTGGTGTCCCGAACAAAAGAAATATTCAAAATTCTTTTGTTAAGAGTACACCAACATGGCCGCCATGATGTTAGGTGAAAACCAGCAAATGGAAATGCAAGCATCAGCGAAACTGAAGGCGGTGTGAGAGCACAAGTAAATGGACAGAGCTTTTGGTCGAGACAAAATTATTTAAGAGCACTGTCGCACAAAGATGTGCAATTCCAACCTCGTTCCCAGGGCTTTTTCAGGGAAAATCCTTGGAAAGAGGATGGTGCAATTCATATCACATATCTGTACACCAGCAATCTACTGACCAAGGTAGATACCTTGTTATAATAAGACACGATAAAATTATAAAGTTATGGTAAAATGCTATTCGTGATTGATTTTTTTTTCATTGGATGTTTATTTGAGTAATTTCAGGCCATTTCCTGATCATCTGAATCCGGACCAGAATCGACAAACGTATCTAACATTTTATGTGCTTCGTCGGAATCTTCACCCTCACTTGAATGAACCTGCAATCAAAAATGACGATGAACTAATAAAGCTGTGATTAGTTCCTCTGTACCCGTCAACCATACTCCAACCTTGCCTCTAACCCAACTTCTAACCCCAAGTATATCTAACCCTAACCTTGTCTCGAACTCTAATTCTAACCCCACATTTATCTAACCCCACACTCTATTCTAAATCTTTCCCCAAACTAAACCCAAACCCAAGACGTCGCTAAAACGAATATTTATTTTAAACAAACCTTATCAAAAGGAACAATAATTAAGCAGCTTGCCATACACCAAAATTGATTCAGTACTTACCTGCAAATCCCCTAAACCTAACCTAAACCTTAACTCAACCTTAACTCTAAACCTAACCCAAGGGAGGGTAGGTGAGTAGTTCGCCATAAACTAGGACTGATCCAGTACTAACTTGCTAATCCCCTAAACCTAAAAAAAAAAGGAAACCCACTCTACAAACATGACCAGACTGCCCATCAGGGAGAAAAAGCTATATACAGCTATGAAGCAACAAGGTTCTTCCAAGACCCACTAACAAGACAAATCGACGAGGGAGTACGAATTAACAGGAGTTTGACTGACAGCACCTGTAACTTGATGAATTCAAGAGCGGAATTTAGACAAGGAGCTGTCCCAAGGGTGGAGATAATACGTGGATTGAGAGACTAAATAAAAAAAAATAAAAAAAGGAAAAAAAAAACGTTGGAAAGACATGACAAAAGTGACTCCCACATTTGACACCATATTAACAGTAATGACATTGACGA
>JAOBBB020006453.1:0-16204 GCA_025331005.2 Zoanthus gigantus | reverse complement strand
GCTTCACGATAAGAAGACAACAATAAGTCGAGATTAACCGGGCGTTTTCCGTCTTTCTCTCGTCAATGATCGACTCTATGTCGAATACTAGTACTCGTACACAACCATGCGGCTGCCTTTCTTCTGCATCGTTCAACGTGTTAACAGGTAAGCGATCATATTTACAATGTTTTCATGCTTTTTTGTAGCAGTAATCAGGCAGAGCATTCAAACATTGTGTCCAGTGTTTTCTTTTAAAGAGTATTTCAGGTGTTTTCAAGGTAGTGTAAACAGAGTTTTGAACAGGAAAGATCGAGAAACATCGCCGGATAAGATTTGTCCAAAAGACAGCGGTGGCGGCCATTGGCGAGCGAGTTCTCTCCATGTGCAGAACCTGGCACTTCAAAACCCTTTTTTAGGGTCGTTTAAATCCCTTCGGGGAGCAAAATATTTCCTACGGGAAACTATGAATTCCCCTCGGGGAACAAATAACTCCCTTCGGGGAACAGAACATTTCCTTCGGGAAACTATGAATTCCCCTCGGGGAGCAAGTACTCTCTTTCGAGAAGCAAAACATTACCTTCGTGAAATTACAAATTCTCCTCGGGGAACAAATATTTTCTTCAGAGATACAAAATATAAGCTTAATGTGCGGATACTCGCAAACAATGGTAGCTTTGATTTGACACAAAACACGGACACGACCTTGAAAGCTGTGCCTAGGAAACACAACTGTGATACAAATACTAGTAAATATGGTAATAAACAACCCGATAACAGTCCAGTAGTGACTGAAGTAAAGAAAATTAGATCTCGGTACGAGAAGTTTGTTTATTCTAATGGTGTGAGAACTCATTCTTACATTCGACATGATCGAGAATCAAGTAGAGTTCCAATAAGAAAATTAAGGCGTGTGTTGCAGAAGAGCAGAAATTTAAGAAGGTTGGTTCGAAAACAAATCAGGAAAACTGTCCCAAAGTCATCTCGAATTCATCACTTTATCAATCATAAATGGGCATTTAGTCGAGGAGAAATATATGGTACCTCATATCTAAGGTACATGCACAGGCGTAAGAGAAAATCGAAACAAAAAATGCCAGGCTTTACATTAACAAAAAAGAGTAAATGCTTCAAAAAATTTAAGAAAAATCAGCAAAAACATTTCAAGATTAAGGCTAAAGGTAAAACTAAAAGTAATGTTAAGACAGATAGAGAAAGTTCTAGAGGCAAGATGCATAATTTACTACCAAGTGTTTACAAGAATCTTACTCACAAATCAAATTATTGCAAGTTTAGCCTAAGCAGAGACATAGAATCAAACCCAGGGCCTATGATAAGTAATATGATCTCATCTAAATCAGTGTGCAGTGTAAATTCTGATTTTCTGTTGCACTACAGATTAGGTAGACATGGATTGAGACCACTAGATGTGGGAGGAATGGGAGATTGTTTATTTAAAGCAATAGCACATCAGTTATACAATGATGCAAGTCGTCATTTTGAAATAAGAAGTCTTGGAGTTCAATATTTGCAAAACAACCCAGAGAGATTTATAGAAAGTGTTACAGATCTGTCATGGTCTGAATACCTGTCTACTATGTCAGTACAAGGAACATGGGGTGATCACATTATGATGCAAGCAATAGCCGATGCTCTGAATTTAAAAATTCACATTGTAGAATCCAATGAAAATTTCTCTGAAATAACTGTAGTTGAAGGACTTAATGTGTCACAATATTCTAGATTGGTATATATAGGACACATAGGTGAAATGCATTACATTTCAACTATTCCAGTTTTATCTGATAGCATTTTAAATGAAATGTTACGTGATAGCTCTTCTGAACCCAATATAAACAAGAGCAAAAGAAAATGCAATGAAGTATCAGAAAACCTGAACAAACAACCATCAGGTACTAGGGGTGAAATCAGTTCACATGCTGACAGTACAAATACAAACAAACAGGCAAAATCAAGATTACCAGCAGGTATTAGCAAAAAAAGGAAAATCCAAAAAGCTATATACATGAAGAATTGCAGAGCAAAATATGAATCTGATCAAAAGGCAAAAAATGCTACATATATGAAAAATTACAGAGCAAAAAATGAATCTGATCAAAAGGCAAAAAATGCTGCATACATGAAAAATTACAGAGCAAAAAATGAATGTAATCAAAAGGCAAAAAATGCTGCATATATGAAAAATTACAGAGCAACAAATGAATTTAATCAAAAGGCAAAAAATGCTGCATACATGAAAAATTACAGAGCAACAAATGAATGTAATCAAAAGGCAAAAAATGCTGCATATATGAAAAATTACAGAGCAACAAATGAATCTAATCAAAAGGCAAAAAATGCTGCATATATGAAAAATTACAGAGCAACAAATGAATCTGATCAAAAGGCAAAACAAGCTGCATACATGAAAAATTACAGAGAAAAAAATAAATCTGAATCTGAACAAAAGGCAAAACAGGCTACATATATGAAAACCTACAAAACAAAACAAAAGAATATTGAGCAGACTATTTCACATTTTCACCATACAGTTGCTCAAGGCCCAATGTACATTTGTACCTGCTGTGATCAGTTATGGTATAAGCACGGAGTACGTAACGCTAAAAATCTTAGAGAGTCAAACTCAGATGTTGGTAAATACCTTTGTAATAAAACAAGTGTGGACAATGTTGAATGGGTTTGTAATACCTGCCACAGTCATTTGATAAAGAACAAAATACCACCATGTGCTGTTGTTAATGGTATGTTTTTCCCAAAAAAACCAACCTTCTTTGATCTGAATGAATTGGAATGCAGATTACTAGCACCAAGAATTGCTTTTCAAAAGCTAATGCAAGCTCCCAGGGGAAGGCAGTTTAAGATACATGGTAATGTTGTTAATGTTCCTGCTGATGTAACTAATACCATGAGTATGTTACCACGGTTACCATGTCAGGATGGTACAATCAAAGTTAATTTAAAAAGAAAGTTGCAGTATAAGAGTTCTGCATTGTCCTTAAATATCAGACCACATAAGGTATTGCAAGCTGCACAATGGTTTTTGACTAATAGCAGTCTCTACAGAGATGAAGGAGTTGTTTTCAATTCAGAATGGATTGATCAGTATAGCAAGGAAAATATGCAGAATGAAGATAGCAATAGTGGCATGGATGTTTGTGATAAGGGGTCAGTAGTAGTAAATGAAAGCAGTGGTAACATAGAGGTAGACTCAGAAAAAAACAATGATGAAGATGAATTAAGTGAAGATGAAGCAGAAATGCCTGCAGGTGTTACTGACACTATGTTAACATCAACTGATTTTCTAGAAGATAATGAACGCCAGTATATACTTAACGTTGCTCCGTCAGAAGGTAATAGACCCTTGAGTATATTCAGAGATAGGTACTCTGAAGAATTAGCATATCCTGGAATATTCATTGGTCAACAACGGACAGAAAATAAGCAAGTGCATTACAGTGATATCTGTAAATCAGAACTGCGACGATCAGACAGAAGGGCTGCTATGTGTGTTGAAAATATATTTTATAAAACAAAGAAGTTACAAATGAAAATCCTTTTAGGAAAATCAAATGTTGCTCTCAGAAAGTGCAAGGGAAATAACAAAAACCTCACTGCAAAACAACTGAAGCTGTCAGGAGCACTAGACAGGTTAATTCGTTATGATGAAGGATTTAAATTCCTTAAGGCATTACGAGGTTCACCACCATACTTTGAGAAAGCAAAAAAAGATCTGTTTGCTATGATAAGACAGTTGGGTCCAGCTACACTGTTTTGTAGTTTCTCTTCGGCAGAAACACAGTGGATCCACCTTCTAAGAATTCTTGGTCAGCTTGTTGATAAGAATCATTACAGTGATGATGAATTACAAAATCTTAACTGGGAGGAAAGATGTAGATTAATTCAAAGTGATCCTGTGACCTGTGCTAGGCATTTTGATTATCAAGTCAACCAGTTTCTTAGGAATTTCCTGTTGAGTTCTGCTGAACCATTAGGGAAAATATCAGACTGGTTTTATAGAGTTGAATACCAACAGAGAGGCTCACCTCACATACATATGTTGATATGGGTTGAAGATGCACCAGAGTTTCAAGTAAAAAGTGATGTAGAAGTCACAGCATACATTGATAAGATAATTACCTGTGAAAAGCCTGCAGACAATAGTGAACTACAGGATCTAGTTAACAGACAGTTACACCGTCATTCACATACTTGTCGTAAGAATACCAAAAGTGAATGCAGATTTAACTACCCACAGCCCCCTATGAGAGAAACAATGATCCTGTATCCTCTAGATAGTGATGTACCTCAAATTGAAGTAAAAAATCACAAAGATACTTGGAAATTAATCAAGAATCATCTGGATGATATGAAAGAAGGCGAAAATACTTCCTTTGATCAGTTGCTACTTAATCTCAAAGTAACCGAAGAAAACTATTTACTTGCTATTAGTTCATCACTTAATACTCCTACTGTGTTCTTAAAGAGAAATCCTAATGAACTACGAATTAACAACTATAATCCTGTATGTCTTAGAGCTTGGAGGGCAAATATGGATATTCAGTTTGTGCTAGATGTGTATGCATGTGCTGTGTACATAGTAAATTATATATCAAAGGCTCAAAAAGGAATGAGTGAGCTATTGCGTGAGGCTTGCACTGAAGCAAGAAATGGAAATTCTAGCATTAAACAGCAAGTGAGAGATATTGGCAGCAAGTTTGTGAACAATGTTGAAATTAGTGCACAAGAAGCTGTTTATATTGTGCTACAACTGCCCATGAGAAAGGCATCTAGGCAGATAATTTTCATTAATACTTCACCTCCAGAGGAGAGAGTAGAGCTTCTAAAGCCACTTACTGATATTGAGGAAATGGATGATGACTGTGAAGATATCTATACAGGTGGTTTACTAAAAAGATATTGTAAGCGTCCAGTCAAGCTGGAACATTTGACCCTTGCAGACTGGGCTGCATGGTATGATTGTAGTGGAAAACCATATGTAAAGCCAACAAATGAATTGGATGTTGATGGGCTCCCATTAGAAACTTTTGTTGATCATTATCAAAATGATGATGATGAAGAAAGCACAGAGAATTGTAGTAAGACAAAGAAGAGAAGTAAAGCTAGGATAATAAGAAGTGTGTGGTTCAATAAGGAAGCTGAACCAGAAAAGCATTACCGTGAGTTAATTATGTTATTTACTCCATGGAGAAATGAGGACACTGATTTACTTGGTAAATTCTCTTCTTATCAGGAACGTTACATGGCACTTTCTAAATTTATCGATGGACAAATGGAACAGTATGCTGTCTGTAATGAAGACTTTAATGAAATACAGAAAGACATGAATATAATAGAAGAAAGCTATGACTCCATAGCACCTTGTAGTCAGAGCATAGAGCAACAAGATTCTAGTGAAGGTAATCAGGATTTGCATCCTGATTTCAATGAGAGCTATAATCTGTCAGATGATATAGGAATACCATCAGCTGATTTAAACACTGAGCCTTTGATATTAAATGAATTGCAAGATGATGAATATAGAAATATAGTTCAAATGCTTAATAAAGAGCAGAAAGAATTCTTTTATCATGCATTGCATCTTATAAAAACATCAGATGAACCATTTTACTGTTTCCTCAGTGGAGGGGCAGGAGTAGGTAAATCACATGTCACTAAAGCCTTGTATCAAGCAGCACTGAAGTACTACAACACTAAAGCTGGTGATAATTTTGCTGAGATCAAAGTCCTAATGTTAGCACCTACTGGTAAAGCAGCCTATAATATCAAGGGTAATACTATACATAGTGCACTAGCAATACCTGCATGCCAGTCGTTAAAGACCTACAAACGACTAGACTCTAGTAGACTAAATTCACTTAGATGTCAGCTTGGTGGCATTAAACTGATATTTATAGATGAGATATCAATGGTTGGTAACACAATGTTTAATGTGCAAATTAATAATAGACTAAAGGACATCAAAGGCAGCTCATTGCCTTTTGGTGGCGTTAGCATTATTGCCATTGGTGATTTATTCCAGCTGCAGCCAGTCATGGATAATTATATATTTAAAGATATGGACAACCTAGAATATGGTATTCTTGCTCCAAACATCTGGCAGGAACTTTTCCAAATGTTTGAATTACATGAAATTATGAGACAGCGAGAAAGCAAACAGTTTGCTGAAATGCTGAATAGATTAAGAGAAGGTAACCATACCAAAGAAGACATAATGAAATTTAAAGAAAGGATACTGCAAGCTAACAGTACCAGTTATCCAATAGTGGCTCCTCACCTGTTTATACAGAATGCTAAAGTGAATGAGTTTAATAATAGAGCACATGAAGCCATCCCAGGCACTGCATACACTATTAAAGCCCATGATAGTGTTATAGGGGCTGCATCACAAGAGCTAAGAGATAAGATACTAAAGCAAACACCAAGCGACCCTAGGAAAACTAAACAGTTGCATGCTACACTAAATCTAAAAGTAGGTACAAGAACTGAAATATCTCTTAACACTAGAACAGATGATGGTATGACAAATGGAGCTGGTAATGTCATTAAACTTATACAGGCACACCAGACAGACAGGCCATCTGGTATAATATGGGTACAGTTTGACCATGCTGATGTTGGTCAGAAAACAAGACACGAAAATAGACAATTGTATACTCAGGGAATTGAGCCTACATGGACACCAATAAAACCAGTCAGTACACAATTTGCTGTTGGTAGAAGTAGAACTGTTCAAGTTGTAAGGAAGCAATTTCCACTAAGACCTTCTGCAGCTAAAACCATTCATAGATCACAAGGTGATACAGAGAATAGAATTGTTGTTAACTTTGAAACCAGAAGAGCCATCCCTCATATACATTATGTAGGACTTAGCAGAGTAACAACTATAGAAGGTTTACATATTTCTGACCTGTGTGAAGACAAAATAGCTGTCAGTCCTGATGTACAGAATGAAATGAAACGTCTTAGAACTAAAGGCAAACTTGATCTCTCCTTTTCACCTATCTACAGTGCTGATGAAAATGCTATAAAAATATGTTTCTTAAATGCACGTTCTTTGCACAGACACATGAATGATGTGCGAGCAGACTTGAATTACTCATCTACAGATGTAAGTATCTTTTCTGAGACACGGTTCTGTGTTACTGAAAGCAGTAATATGTATACATTAGAACATTACACTTTATTTCGAAATGATGATACTTCAAGTCATAATGGAAGGCCATACAGAGGGACTGCGGTGTTCAGTCGCATTGATTACTATCCTGGGTATCCATATTGCTATAATAGAAATGGAATAGAAGTAACTCTGATTAGATTGATGATAATTCCTCATATAACAATTATAGCTATATACCGTTCTCCAGCAGTGCAAATCAGACAACTGTGCACAACTTTAACGGAAGTCTTAAGCTTATCTTTAACAAGCAAAAAGATACTTATTGGTGATTTTAATGTTAACTGGTTTAACACATCAGAAAGAGGTCCCCTATACAATCTGTTGGTGAGTGGTTGTAAATATAGACAATTAGTGTCATGCTCTACAACTGACAACAAAACTTGTATTGATCACATATATACTAATTTGCCTGAAACAGAAGTTAAAGTTCACATTTTGGAAACATATTTCTCTGACCATAAAGCAATTTATGCATTACTAAATTGTTTTTAATGGCAACTACATATTGCTGTAGTAATGTATATGAATTATATTTATAAATTTAGTGCTTCAAACTAAAATTGGTAAATATAGTCATTTATAGTGTTCGTATGACATTTTTATTATTGTTGTATGAAATTGTGATAGGGATATATAACCGATAAGAGCATGGCTGCCAGGAAGAGAATAACTTGATAAATCTCTGGCATGTGATACATGTAATAATGTGTAATAAAAAATAGCATCAATAAACAGTGACTCTATGCTTTAGAAAAGCTCAAGCCATTTTATGTTACTGCTTATATTAGTATATTTTGCACTCATAAAATCTTAGATTAAAGACAAAGCCTTAGGCTCAAAATAATGTTCAATATACTTTATTTTTCCTCTCCTCAGTCTTACCATGGCACAACAACATCATTCAAGGTAAGTGTTGATTGAAGCAACAAATACTTAATCTACAAAAGTCATATATTCATTCTTCTTTATACAAAACCATCAAACTGTTTAGGAACCTACACCTATGTCACTCTATAATCATGTTTAGTTAATTTAAATACAGTTGAATTTTTCTGGATGTGTCAATAAATTTATGCATTATTAAATAATATGTTTTCTTTAAGAAAAAAAGATAAAGGCCAAGACTCAACAGGAGAAGGTAAGAAGCAATTAAGTTTTAAACACATTTTCCTCACTTGACTCACATAATTATGTACTGGCACCCTCAAAATTATGTACCACTAGATACTTGTTATAGTTGATATCTACTTTCTCTCTTTATTCCTTTGCAGATATTGAGGGCTATGTCCACCGCCTCAGCATTATTAAAACATCTTCAAGCAACAGTAGTACAAAATACTTTGACTGTAAAATGCAAACAACTAATGACACAGCCGTTCGCATGGTTTGCTATTCGCCCGAGAAAAGAATTAACCTTGTCAATGCTTTCCAGCAAAAGTCACCTATCAAGATAACTGGAACTAAAAGAAAAGGACCAACTGATAATGAATATCAGTTGCACAAATCTTCCAAAGTTAAGCCTACCACAGTAGACTTTAGTTATAACGAAGATGCTGCGAACAACTTATTAAACATAGAAGATACCCTTGCAGCCAATTTGTATGATACAGTAGATATGAAAGCTAAAGTTATTATAAAACCAGACAAGAAACAACCTATACTGAAAAACAGCCAGACAAGATACAAAATGGATTGTATTGTGGCAGATGAAAGTGCATCTATGAAACTAGTGTTGTGGGAAGATACTATTGAACAAGTACATGCTGGTAAAAGTTACCACTTCCAAAACCTGAAAGTACGGGTTTTTGACGATGAAAAATTCGTGAACACAAACGAATCAACTACCATCACAGAAATAGAAGACATTGTCAATATCAATTTAAGAGCCCTTGAGTTAAATGACAACTTGATCACTGGACAGTGCCTTGGGATAGACATGAAGAAAACCTCAGCATGTATTGCATGCAACAACACAGTTGACAAAATTCAAGATGATGAAACTTATACTTGTCCAAAATGCAACATGACCATCTTGTGCAGTTGCTTAAAACCAAAGCTTGTTTGCCAGGTTCTTGTAAAGAGTGAAGGAAAACTTTTTAGCTATACGTGCTTTAATAATGCTGTTGAAAGCTTTCTTAAAACCAGCAATAATGAAACATCTATCTCAGAAATCAGTGTAGATGATTTAAAAAGGCTGATGCTCTGTGCTGGTGAAAGGAAAATGATTGTGGACAAATCTGCACGTCTTATTGTGCAATTTTTGCCTATTGAAACAGCAGTCTAGCAAGTCTATAAACTATATTTTCTAACCAAACTAGGCTTCATTACGTTAATATTGAAACAGTTTTGTTTAATGTTCATAATGTTACATTAGAAAGTTATGAGAAAGTGGAAACATGTAAAAGTCATGAATCACTTTGTACATTTGTTTACATGCTGCCAACTATTGATGATACAAAAAAACATTTTGAAAGAGATGTTGCCCTGTCCAGCTCACATGAGGTGTGCATACTGGCAAACAAAAGAAAATCCATTTTCCACAAATTAATGGTCAAGTTTCTTTATGCAGCATAGTCTAACATATGAAATGAATATTTTAACCAAGCAATACTTCATTACAAGTTGAAATAGTTTTGTTATTGTTCATGTTACACCACAAACATAATTGAATTAAAATGTGTATCAGATGTAGTCAAAATTAGCACCTGAACATTTCGCTGAATACACACTCTTACTGATACACATTTCAGCTCACTCGTATTATGTTTCTGTTCCAACTACATGTAAACTCTTTCATAGTTCCAATTTACCTTATAAAATTATTGGAATAAAATAAAAATAGTTCATTTTTCATCATTGATCTCAGTCTTCTTTGTATTTCCTTCCTATAGAAAAAAACACTAAAAAAACGGAGCCGAATCCTCGAATCCTTGACTCGTGGCCTACCGGCCCGAGTAAAAAGTCAGTGTTTGTGTAAGGGTCTACATGTGACTATAGATTTCACAGACATGAAAATCACCTTTTAAAATGTACACTCCTGCAGTCTATTGCAATACTCCTATAAGCTATTGCACTGGTATGATAATTACATATTGCAGTAGCCACATGCAGTCCTTGACTGCCTATTTTTTGTTTTTCTTCCGTCCGAAACGTCAGTAACGTCCGAAACGTCAGTAAGTATTCTCTCTTTTTTACGGTGTAGAATTTACACCAGTAATGCGATCAACTCATCATTTTTCAAACCATCAAATTAAATCCTCTAAGGTCGGCGATTTAAGAAAATGTTTGACTGAAAATACCATGTTTTGCTGATTTCTACCGGCTGTATAATTTCACTAATAAATTTTTTTACTCCAAATTAAATTTTACGTAAATTGCAAAAGTGCAGAAATTATTTCTCCTTCAGAGGCCCCCGGCCCAACTCTGTTATGGGGCAGAATAACCCGAAATGCTAGCAAAGACAAAAAGCAATGTACATAAGATTAAACAATTTAAAAAATATTCAGAGTCCATATAATATTCTAATCCAAGTCCTTGCGACGTAATAGAAGTGTTTCGACGAATCTACGTGAGTTATTGTCCCCAAATCAATCCACAAATGTCCGAGCACAATTAAGATCGAAGTATGACTGCCTCTACACAGCTAAAGTATAGTATCATACATGTAGTATAATATTCTAAAGAATAGCATTAGTACCACAGAACATTATTGTTTGGTTTTGTAGTACATGTCCTGTACAGTATATGGTCGGTGCGTTCAGTCAAAAGCACCGCTACACCTCTACATTCATCTTTATGCCCTTGTCTCCCCCCTCCATTTTAATATATTATGGAACTATTATGTTTAGGTGTTAAGGCGCCTCCCCCTTCTTTTGAGGGTCATAACTTTTTAGTATATGTATCGGAAAAAATAAAAACATAATTTACAGTCCTGTTTTACAAATGAGCCGCGTAATGTAACTTTACCAGTATATAAAGTTTTAGGATGAGAGTGTGGGGAAGAGATTGAAATTTTTGGATCCGCAACTTGTGTCTGTTTGTCTGTGTTTATGTCTATACCTGTCTCCTTTCAAAGTTCTCTCTGGACGTTACTAAAACGGGGAATGGTGAATGGGGAATGCGGCTATTGTTACATTTTTTGGAAACGTTTTGCACCAAACTAAAGAGGATTTGCCATGATAAGCAGCAAACGGGAAAATGACCTTTGTTTTTGTTATTTCAGTACTTGAGCCATCAGCTAGAAGATATTGTCAATCTCGTTCTCAGTGGTCGCGCATCCTTTGCTCACCACCGACAATCGAGGACAAGATTGAAATATTGTGAATATAAGCGTTAGTAAAGGTAACAATGAAAAGAAGAGCTAATGGAAAACCCATGAAAATTATGAAATGGTAATTTTGGCATCATGCGCATCGAATAACTATGCAAGTTACCACGTGAGACCTATCAATTTCATACCTGCAAGGGGCGTCTGCCCCTAAGAAACGAACGCCGCCTGGAAATGATACGTTTTTTTTCTGCTACCCTATTGCCCACTAGCTCTCAGAAAGGGCGACCAGTGTACCGGTAATGAAACAAGGACTATTATTAGACACTCGAAGGTACAGCTTCTTTTAGACTCTTATTTTATTAATTTACAAATGAACATGAAATAACTTTTTAAGAAACGTTATTAAGCTTAAGAAACGATAACTCGTTTAAAAAACGTTACCTCTTAAATCTACCATACAAAATAGTGAGCCTGAATTTCAGCAGCCATGACAGCAGCATGGCATAGCTAGCAAACAGGCCCAGGTTCCCAAAAAGAACGTAAGTATTGTTAAAAGCGCAATGCTTGTGGGTAAAGCAAACTTGCGTCCAATATATATTGGCTTCAAGTTACCTACTAGCATGTTTGTGCTATCTATACTTGAGTTCATCTTTACAGCCATATCCCACAAGCATTGCGCTCTTACCATTACTTATGTTATTTTGGGGAACCTGAGCCTGAAACAGCTGTCAATGATTGCTAGCAATCAAGCTCACCTTTTTTTATGGTAGTTTTCAGAAAAGATAATTAAATTTGTCTCAAATTGACAAATCAAGAAAATTTACCCACTTTAATTTTCAGAACATAAAAGTCACATATCAGCATTTATTTCTTTCTTCTATTCTTCTTTCGTCTTTGTCGTTTTTGCTGATAGGTGACAGTTTTTCTTTACAGTTTCGGCTCGGTGAGAGCCCTCTTCAGTGAAAGGTTGATTTTTTAATCTACAGCTTAGAGTGGTCGTTCATTCCTGTATATATGGGAATATGGGATGTTAGTTTATTCCAAGGTGTGACGTTATATGGACGTAGTATTGTGTTGTTGCTTGGTTGGACATTATCTCTCCAGTTCATACTTTGTTCAATCTTGAATCTCTCTCACTAATTGTACTCTCGGTACTGCACCTTGTCTGAACTCAGATCTTGAATTCATAAGGCAATCGTTCGTGGACAAGCTCATGTTAATTCGTGTCCCTTCTTCTATTTGTCTTGTTAAGGGATCTTTAAAGAACTTGTGTGGTTTGTAACTGAATTTACTCTAAATTCTTTCATGGCAGACTTGTTGGTGTTTATATAGCGGGCTGTCTTCCGCTCTATTGGTAGACCGCCGGCATGTTATTTTAGTCTACTATAAAGGGTCCGGCTAGTTTCACCGTGGTAGATTATCCTGATGTTGTCCGTATTGCAATTTAGTTGATGAGTTCTTTGTTATCAGGGACTTCAGGGATACTCCCTTTTGTTCTATAATCTTTGCCTTTACCATTCCTTTACTTTGTTGTTTTATCTCTTTTGCTATCTCACTCCATACATTTGCTAGTGCACTTCTCGGGGTTGCTGGACAGAAGATTGGGAAGTCATATGATCTGTCTTTACCAGTTTTATACCAACATGCCACTTTTTCTCTTTCTCTTTCTTCCTCTCTTCTTTGTTCCAGTTTCTATCTCTGTGGAGGGGTCTCTTTCCTGTCTCATCCTGGTGTTGTCTTCTTTCCCAATATTTCAGGGCAGACTTAAAAATGCTCTCTCTATATCGAGCATTATATCCAGACAACTTCATCCTTAGACTGAGTTTGGTTAGTAATTCTGCCTTTCTGGCCCAGTTCTTGGCTAGTATTCTCTAATATTTTTACCACCATTTGGGTGATTGACGCTCTCTTGATGCTCCCGGGCATAGCGCTCCTCTCCATGATCAATAGTTTGGACGAAGTCGGTTTTGTGTAATGTTCGTAATATACATGTCCGTCTTGAACCCAGCATTTTAGATCTAGGATAGGTAGTTTACCGTCTGCATTTTTTTCTGGACAGTCTCCCACAAACTGTAAGATGGGACAGATAGAAATTGCCATCTTTACTGTTTCTTCCATCGATCTAATTTCATCATTCTGGCCTTCGTCTTCATCCTTCAGTTCTTCTATAATATCCATCTTCTTCTCTTCTTCATTTCATCTGGTGCCTGCAGGAAGGATGTAGTATTGGAAATGTAGTTATCAATATACAATGTGTCTGTATCATCCACCAATATTGGCTCGGGGGCTGTAGTTGCAGCAAGTGTGTTGAATTATTTTGTCCACCATGCCATCACTAACATGGCGATGTCTCCTGTTAGGAGGTTTCCAATGGCCCCTCCCTTCTCTCTGTTTTCGTCATGTCTTGTCGAAGCTGTAACAGTGGTTCTTCATGGCAGCCTCAACTCCTGTCACCACAGCCACGGTAATCATTTTCTTCTTTTCTTCCTCTGTTACTGGAGTACGTTCTGGTTGGAGCCATTTCTGTTCTCCACTTTCAGAGGGTGGAGAAAACGCTCTGGTTGTTGTGATCCCCGGCCTGGGTCCTGTTTCATATCTTCTTCTGTGCACCAGATCTTTGAGGCCTACTCTATCAATCTCTTCCTGGCTATGTGTTAATGCGATATACAGTGCTAGTTCATTCCAGCTTACAAACTCTACCTTTAACTTTCGTTTTGGCCATCATTTTCGTTACAATCTTTACCACCCACTCTCTGGTCAGGGAAAGGTATAGTGCTTTGCAATCCATCGATCCGATGCCTATTTTCCTCTCTCTCGTGGCTGCATTCTCATTTGCTGTCTTGACTGTGGCTACCATTTCTTCGCTGGATGCAATGGCTCTGTCTTCCGCTATAACTTTGATGATGGGAGAGAGTACTGATGACAGTACATTATTGGGGGCCGTTGAGGCATGACAAACAGGTCTTAATGGTGGCCCCTTGCTTTCTTGGGGAGGGGGAGTATCCCTGAAGTCCCTGATAACAAAGAACTCCCCAACTGAGGCAGCGACGTGTAACAAGTCAGACTGCCCGACTTGCGATAGCGGGAATAGAAGAAACCAGAATTGCTTCACAACAACAAAGGGTGGTGCGGGATATACCATCACATGCCTAAATTGCAGTACGGACAACATCGGGACAATCTACCACGGTGAAACTATCCGGACCCTTTATAGTAGACTAAAATAACATGCCGGCGGTCTACGCAATAGAGCGGAAGACAACCCGCTATATAAACACCGACAAGTCTGCCATGAAAGAATTTAGAGTAAATTCAGTTACAAACCATACAAATTCTTTAAAGATCCCTTAACAAGACAAATAGAAGAAGGGACACGAATTAACATGAGCTTGTCCACGAACGATTGCCTTATGAACTCAACGACCACTTTAAAATGTAGATTAAAAGATCAACCTTTCACTGAAGAGGGCTCTCACCGAGCCGAAACTGTAAAGAAACTGTCACCTATCAGCAAAAACGACAAAGACGAAAGAAGAATAGAAGAAAAATGAGGAAGTCTGTGTCAGCCCAACTAATACGACTATCACCAGCATTTATTTAAAGATGTCATCAGCGTCGTTATGTTATGACGACCCTAATTTTGAGCAAAAAGCAATTTATTTTGATACAAAATGTTTTCAAAAAATTGTGATAATAGGCGCTAAAAAAATATAACTCGGAAAAAACAATAAATCACATCACCCCAATTTTAATTTCCCCATTTCCCCATTCCTTGTTTTAGTCCTTTACTTTCAACCACTGTTGCTTTAATATGGCGCGCCTTTAGGGAGAAAAGTACGTGTTTGGAAATAAATTCAACTTATGGTAAAACTATACTATGTATCGACATTTTATTTGCCATTTTGAGGACATATCGACAACTTCGAACAACGTCATCAAGAGAAGATGCCAAAGGCGTCCAAACCTTGATAATCGAAAAGAATAACTTGAAAGCTTGCCACATGAACGTTAACATGGCCCGGGTATCTGGGCAACAAATGACTGATGCATAATGCCTCAGGTAAGTAACGTGGAGTTATCACCAAACTTAGGTGAAAGAATTGTGATAGATTGGCTAACGACTAGAGAGATCTTTGTTCAGAGATGTGGGTTAGTAATGAACAGAATGCTTAGCCAAAAAATCTTTGGTACAACATTTTCCATCCTATAGGGCTTGGCAACAGAATTACATCCGTTGAGGATTTAAGCTCTGATGCTTTCCTCTTTGACTACCAGCGTCTGTTGGGAGCTAACCTGTGATGGATTAGTGTCCCGTCCAGGGGGAGTCATAGACTCTCATCCGCTTAACAATACAGAAACCAGAGATAAGCGCCGGCTCCATGGGCCACATGGCTTGTAAAGGATTTAGCTTTAGCTAGCTTTCCTCTTTGCAGCGGCTATATAGTGCTAAAACAGATCGACCATTTTTCTTTCAAAAACGCGCGAACAACCCCGCTTAACGTGCCGCTGATCGCAGACCGCAGGCGTCAATTCGTACATTTTTGCAACAAGTAGTATATTTCTATAACAAGACTAGTCATACATTTCTAAAAGAATTTGCATATTTTAAGAAAGTATCTTGTAAGGGACCGTTCATTGTTTATGAGGTAGAGAGGGTTGGTGCGAATACAAAAGAATTTGAGGTATAAGGGGTGGGTCATTCCCAAAAATTATGAAGGAAAGGGGGGGAGGGGTGT
>JAOBBB020006377.1:2438-16209 GCA_025331005.2 Zoanthus gigantus | reverse complement strand
TTCAAATTAGGTGACGTAATACAAAAGCTTGAGCCCCGGGTGAAATAAAACAGCAGTATCTCGCGTAAAAAATGCTGGGTTGGATTGAAAAAATATGTTTGCTTTTCTACCCCTAAAATACGTAAAAATTAATACTGCCATGGCCGTCAGCAAAGGGTTAATAGAAAAACTGAAGTCACGTGAATGGAATATGTGACTGTGAAATAAAAGCAACGCTTAGGCTCAACCCAAAACTGCAGCTGGAGTTGGGATTATAAAACTAAGGGTTCTATTTAGGGGTAGTGGTTATTCCTTAATCTTGTGATGATTTGGAGTTAAAGGCTTTGGGCGTAGATAAGCCACGTGACACACATCCCTCTCCTACTTTGACACATTGAGACAAAAGCTTGCTGTTCTGTTTCATTTTGGTCGTTCCGGCCGTTTAGTTCGTTTTCCTCTTTTCGTTTTGTTCGTTTCGTTTTGTCGTTTTGGGTTTTAGTACATGCCCTCTAACACTGGTTTTGTACATCGTTAAGTTCATGGTAAGTTACCATCCCCCCTAGACTGTTTTTTACACTCGGATCTGCACAAACTGTTGTAAAGTATAAAATTTGACATTTTGTTGCTAATATACAAACCTTCAATCAAAGATTGACCAATTGACGGGAAAATAATATTTTTGATTAACTTCCTTGTGAATTATCAGGTTTGAAAACAAGGGGAAATTTTGCTCCCAAAATTTTCAAGCCTAAGTTTTGGCCTAATGCAACAAACACAATTTTAATTGTGACAGTACTTTTCTTTTACAGTGTGATATAAGTTTCCTTTTCAAATATGTGTCACTCACAAATAAACACTGCATTTTTCACTGGATAAAAATAACCTTAAAACACTAATCCGTTTTTATCTTCTGAAACTAAGCTAGAGTTATCTTACCTGATGCAATGACAAATGCAGTTTGAGTTTCTTTTCCCTCACTATTGCTAGCCTCGCATGAGACTGAAATGTTCTTCATCAACAGAAAAGTCAAGTAAGAAGTGTCATTTTCCTGTCGAACACCTTTTTTGGTATATTTCCCATCTATCTTCCATCTTAAAGAGATTAAGTTAAAATTATGCATTAATTGACAAACATATCACAAAAATTATGCATTAATTATTGATAATTATATCACAATTCATCCAATTTCCAGACAGTGGTTATAGTATAAACTACAATGTGATAAGATATAATCAGTGGGCGAAATTCCCACAAAGACAATTTGAAAGCTTTTCAGTCACGTTTTAAACAATTGTTACTCAACTTTTTTTTTTTCAGAAAGATTACTTAGCTTTTCTAGTAGTCAACTACCCAGTTGGGTAAAATGTTAAAAACCAACAAAAAAAGATGAATAAAAATGACACACCAAATCAAATCAAAAGGCAAAACATAATCAAATCAAATTTGAACCAGGGTCAGTCACAAAAACAATTCATTGTCCTGACAACAGTAATATTCTCCTTCTTTTTCAGGACTCAAACAAAAATGTTATCTTTACCTTATTGTTGTATCAGGTGATCCAACTGCTGTACAACGCAGTTCAACTTTGCTTCTCTGAACTGCTGCAATATTCAGTGGAACTAATGTAACTTCAGGCTTTCTCTGCATATCTGTTTGAGTTATAAAATCAAAACTGTATTTGTAAATAAAGTGCTTTAAACCTGACAGCTTTTCCAGAGGCTTATAAATGACAGTCACTTGATGATGAAACTCGGAATAGCAAGAACTCATTTAATGTGTCTCAACTAATCTGACATGACAAATGTATCTAATATATTATTTAATACTTTATACACATACTGTATCTATAGTTTTACCTACGAATATAACTGTTGTATCCACATGTCTCTCCACACATGGTTGCAAGTCTGTCTGGACTTCCATAGTATATGAAATATTTGTGCATTGAGAAAAACACTCATGTAGTGGAAAAAGAACACATTCAATAAAAATGCAATTGTTGTTTATAAACCTCCCACTGACATGAAGCAGCTGAATTCAAAGATGGCATTTCCTGGCAACAGACCAGTTGAGCTGCGTAGTTTACTAAATAACATTGTAATCAAGAAGAATACTTATCCAAGATTGCTTTAGATTTAATAAAAAAGTAAGATAAGTACTTGAACTAATTAGTTATCAATGCTTCAAATAAATGCGATATCACTGAGAAAAAGTGTACTGTATTTAAACCTTACATGTTGTACTGTATATAAACCTTACATGTTGTAGTGTATTTAAACCTTACATAGTGTACTGTATATAAACCTTACATGTTGTACTGTATTTAAACCTTACATGTTGTACTGTATTTAAACCTTACGTACGTTGTACTGTATACAAACCTTACATGTTGTACTGTATTTAAACCTTACATGTTGTACTGTATTTAAACCTTACATGTTGTACTGTATGTTAACAGTAGAACAAATTAGGTAGCAAGATGAGAAGCAAAGTATCCTTTTGTTCCCCAAAATTTTGTCCGTCTGTCAGTATGTCTACAATGTATCTATCTACCTAGTACCTATATATTTTCCTACCATGCACCAATCTACAGTATGTCAATAGACTTACATCAAAGTGATATAACAGTACCTTTTATAACCTGAAGAGTCCCATATGACTTGATAATTCTTCCTAGACCGTCTGACACATGGCAACCATACACACCACTGTGATGCTTTGTTAGGTGCCTGATTCGCAACCTAAATTTGTTTTTCTGTAGCTTTCTAATGAGAACATTTCTACTCCCATTCAGTCGCTTCCCATCAAATGTCCACCAAACTTTGACAGGTGTTCTTATGCTTATTATATCACATTTTAAAGTGTATCGTCTATCACCAATATAAACTATATCATCTTTCAAAGTTCTTGTAAAATTCAGAGGCTGTAGTACTATGATTGTGGGAGTTGAACGACTTGTTTGAGGAGACACACTGGAAACCTTTTTTGTTGGTATCTGAGTGAATGCTGATGACACAGTTGAAACACCTATAGCTAGAAGTAGTTTAATGTTAGCCATGAAGAGTTCTCTAAAAATAATATCTCTGTCGCTGTCTAAAGCTTTAAGTTGGCTAAATGCAATTCTTGTAGAGTTACAGTATGTACAATTGAAATTAAAATGGTTTGGCATTTCAAACATCATATAAAATTATGTCATATACTAACAAATTAAAAACAGTTTCTTCTATTAATGCATATATATGATACAAACTTAATAAAAGAACTTAATATTTGCAATGGGGTGTTGGCAGAGTTTTGTCTACCAAGAGCAATATTCTAGACAATCTTAATTTGGCAGCTCTATGATATTCTTCTATATTAAACTTGGCTATTAAAGTAAAAACCAGGATATTTAGGTGATATGTGTTCAGCACTGAGAGGTTAATGAAAAAAGTTAAAAAACAACAAATTAAAGACCCCATAACAAGTGTTTGAAGGAGGGGTTTGTTTAATTGTAATTTTACCAAGCTACACTCAACAAATGAAGACCCAAACTTATTAAATTGCAACATACAGTATGGAGTCTGAATGATGGCTTTATTTTGGGGTTTTGAGTCTGTGGTCCTCATTATAGAATCACCCCTTAAATTACTCAATGTTGTGGTCTTCTGTGGTCGGTGAGACTTTACAAGTCTTTCACAGCAGTCTCTAGATGTTTCTCTCTTCATCGGTCTTGAGCTTGCTCTTTGACTCCTGACCACTAAATTCAGTTTAACCAGTAGCTTCCTTCCACTGTATGCTTGTAACTAGGATCCATGTCTCCCTTGATCTTCCCCATCTCCTCCTCCTTTTCACTTTCAATCTATAAGCACCTGTATTAACAAATAACCATGCTCCCTTCTTTCTAAATGTTGTATCTACCTCCAGTTCTTCTCTAAATACGATCTTTCTCATGACATCAACCTGCCCAGTTCTTCAAAGAATTTGTTCATTATACATATTAGATACAAATTTTGGCAGAGGACTAACAGAAAATTTTTGCCTTTTAAAAGAATTTCTGTCGGAAGATTCTTAACTTCTTCTTGCTAGACCTGATCAACATCCAACATTACAGCCACATAGCAAAGTTGACAAGCTTGACAAAATGAAGGCAGAGAGCAAATAGTCCTGTTTGACTCATGCCTCAGATAAAAAGAATTCAGTCCCTTGGTGCACCACCACACACTGCACACCACTATAATATTGTAAAAGAGAGCTGTGTAGGGTACAGGCTGTTAAATGTTTACAGCATTCAAATTGAATGGCATTAATCTGGTACAAAATTAGCCTACATCCAAATGCAACAGCACATGGCCATTATTATCATTAAAAACTGAGATTAATGCATTCATTAAACAATAACACATAATTAAGGTTTTATTATTAGAGTTAAGATGAAATTGGCTTTTCAATAAAAGTACACTCACTTGCAGTATTGATATTAATGGCTGTGTATGTGGCCCGGAAACCTCGAAAACTGGTAGAGTAATCAGTTTTAAAAAGAATAAACAGAGAGTTTCCAGATGATTTCAAAACAAAGGGATTAAATCTTCCACAGTATTTGCCAATCATATTTGTATTGTTGTTTGGTCCATCATAAACCTTGACCACATCAGATGCACATTCAACATCCTTTTCAACAAGAAAATCAAAAAATTGCAGGATTATCTGTGATCCAGCAGGTGTGATGACTGTCCAGGAACAATGAAGGTTAGGGGCATAGCTAGCTGGATATCCTGGTGAGAGGATATCACCTTTTGTGCTGCTTCTAAGGACTTTCTTGCAGTTTCCAGACACTATTTGAAAATAATAAATTGATCGCAGCAATAAGTGTTTGAAGAAATGAAATAAAATTTATAATTTATTATTACACAACTGATTAATATACATATTAACTACTTCTAACGGTTTTGATCAGTACATCACACGCACTGTTTCTTTCATGTGTTTCATTCACACTTACCATATATTCAGTTTTTATGCTACATGTGTAGTGGGATGAAACTCATGTTATTATAACTTTATATGAATCTGCAGACATCCAGGCTGTAATATTTTATGTAAATTTCAACAGTCTGTTGCAGGTTTTGTGAGCAAAGTAAAGGATTTTCTGATGATATTCAACAAGTGTATATTATGTACATCACTGCATCATATTAGACTTGACTATCATAAATGTAATAATTTTACTTTTAGTCAGAAATAATTATTAATAACTCATTCCTTATTGCTTATAACTACATTGTGCAATGAAATCAAGAACAATACTGGCAGGATAAGTATTCTCTATTGTGGACCTATAATTTTATATTGTTTAATTCATAAGTTGTACAATATGTAACAAAATCCTTATTGGAAATAGTTAAAAAAATTCTCATTCAAACCTCTTCGCTAGCCTTATTCTTGTTGTTTAGAGCTGTTTTTGTCTAATTCTAGTGTCAAAATACTTTCAAAATACACCTCTGACTTACAGAAGTATTTACTAAGTGTATATCAGATTCATGGCCCACATCATAGGCAAGGCAAACAATATTAGTTGAACAATAACGACAGGAAATTCCTCTCACCAAAAACTTTGATGCACTAACAAAGTCAACATAAATTACCTGTTTTGTAACATAAAATTAAAAATTAGGGAACAGCTTAATTTGTCCTAGTAGATTATAAATTTAAAAAATGTGTTAATGAAAGTTGTCGATATTTACCAAACTAAAAAAATTTCTATTAGTTGACATTTGAAATTAATTGCTATTTATTAGTTTTTGCTAAGTATTTATAATCTATCTATCTATCTATATATATATATAATTTATATATATACAGACTGTAGACTGACTTGCTTTACTTTTACACTTTCACAGATGCTGCTATTTTTTTTGGTCTGAAGTTGGTTATATTAGCCTTACTATATATAGCTAAATAATATAATGCTCCCAAACATTTGAATAAATTATTTTATCACTGAAAGGAGAACAATGGAGCTAATGATATTTGTGATTTCAGTACAGGTCTATCATACCGCCACATATAATATAAATTATATATAGAAAAGACATTTCATTTCATTACAGTACTGTTAAGACCACATGGCCTTCACCTAAGCATTCAGCTCCTCATCATAACCAAGGTCATACAATATATAACCACAATATATATTCTACTTATTATAACTGTGGTAAGCAACTTTTGTGTCATAAAATATATTATTCAATATATATAGATGATAACAATCTTCAGTTATTGTACTGACTGATATTTTGTAACCACCTCGAGTGCCATACATACCTTAATAAATATAATATTAAAGTGGGTTCAATTTATAACAGTCCCTGGGCTTGCTGAAGGAAGTAAATGGTATTTCAATACTAAGCTTCAGAATAAAAACTGAATCCGCGGTTACAGTTTTTACATACAATTGTCTTTTGCATTTGCAATATGGTTTTAAAAAGGTATGTTTCTTCAAACATTTCTAAAACACAGAACACCAAACACAAAAATTATTAACTTTTGAAAATTCTTATTTTTTGAATATAGACGAATCCACAATTGGTTTAAGACTACGACGTCCCGAAAAGTTTTGAAAATTAAATAAATTTTTTATTAATCTCACTTTTTATGTATTTTTGATCAGCCATTGTTTCCGAGTTAGTAAAATACTTTCTTCGTTTAAACATGAAATACATTCAATGAACGAAGATATACATCTCTCCATAAAATGAAACTACCAGATTTTATGAATGTTGGGTTCCCATGCATAGAAAATGTACAATTTAATTATGATTTGATCACCATATACAATTTGTTAAAAAAACACACAATAGCTTTTTCTGGGCCCGTATAGAAATTCAATCTAAGCCTAAAGGGCACTTAAAATATAGGTTAACAACTGCTAAAGATCGGCACAGCCGATACCAAGGTCAAACATCAACGCTTACTTTTAGATCGTCTTAAAATGATAAGTTTGTTGCGGTAAGGGTTCAAGGAGCCAATTTTTATAGCGTTCCAATCAATCCTCGAGTTTAAGCGACAAAAAGACGAGTGTCTTCATTCTTTCAACAGCACCAGTCGATAAATAACACGACTCAACTATAAAAATGCTTGGGCATTCAAAGACAAACTTAGCTTTTATGTTCGCCCTTTTAACTTTCACCAAGTGTTTACAACCCATGTTTCTTTCAAGTGCAAGTTAGATTTGATTCGTCGAGGACAATAGACGACAAGCTGAGATTAATTCTGTTACAAAAGAAATCATTCACTGACAGTGGCAAACTAAGACGTTTCGCGCTTTTCCTTAACTCTTAACCTTGTCTATTAGCCTTTGCGTTAATATCTGTTAAGTGTTTGTCCGAACAAAAAAATAACTATTAAAACATTTTCGCAGCGAAATATACAAAGCGATACGAAGTGAATCTGAAATGCTAAAAAAATATATATATATGCGTAATTCAAGCAAACATACACTAAGAACTTGTTAGATATGGAAAGCATGACACGATTACTTACCTAAACTTTGAATAGTAAGATGAGCCATGAAATAAACAACCGACAAAAACGTCTTTTTCGTAGAGATTTTCTTGTGAAGTGTCAAAAGGTTAAAAAAATATTCTCGAAACATACTTCGGACCGAGTAGAAACAAACGTGAAAATGAAAGTGCGAAATACTCTATGTGTCAATTCAACCGGAGTCAAATTCTTGAGTGGTGGCGAAGATGAATCCCTCAACTGTAAAAACTTGGTGATAATCTCAGAAACAAGATCACAAGTTTCCTCTTCATGAATAGACCTTGGAAACCGAAGCCCGTGCTGAGGGTGAAGTATAGTGTATTGTCACGTGTACAAGCCACAAAGCACTGCTTACGGAAATGCCCGCCTCGCCTACTTCCTGTATCGTTAACGCGGATTTCTCGGCACGTAACGACCTATCTTTCACTTCCGAAGATTTATCGACAGAATGCGGAAAGTTTTCGACGGAAATCAAATATCCCACAATGCAGTTAATTTCAAATGTTCCGGCAAGATGGCGGCAGTTTTGAGTTGCTACAAAACTGAATTTATATAATATATATGCGATGTTAGAAAACAAGAGACTTACTCCAGAACTTTTAGAATTGCTCAATGTATCTAAATTTTTCTTTGAAATTTAATTTCAACTATTACAATGGTAATAATTTTATATATTTATTTTTTTATTTTTCTTTCTGAAATGATAAATTCATACAGTACTCGTACAAACAACAATGACATATTATTGCAATAGCATCAACACAAATACTTATAAATCATTACTTGGCATTAATGGATTAAGGTAGTTAACCAAAGTAGTTTCTCAGCCCGGACGTATCTTTGGTATTATATGTACTTCTTCTATGATAAGGTTTTCGAGACAGCCATTTTTTATAGCCTTTATACTTGAAAACGTTACAGTTTCACTGTGTTGTGCGAAGTTTATAAACTGCATTAATTAGATGCAGGTGTGTATGCAGTATTTTAACTGAATGATTTTGTACTATTGACAGAGCAAACGCAGAAAGACCCGACGACTTGTCGTGGACCACAGTGATGATGAAGAGGAAGATGTTATTGTAGACATGAAATCTTCAAGGTACATATTTATGACTGTATTCCCAAAAATCTCGGCGTAGGATTTCAAGTGACAAATGTTTTGCTTAAATAAATTTAATTAATAAACTTCATTTTGATGTGAATATTCAACTTGTTGTAGAAATAAACTTCTTTTTTCTCAGTTTAAAACGTAAATTTTGAAAAGAGAAATGAAAATACAATCGTCAGCAAATTATAAAGTTAAATAATGTTAGTGGAGGGGGTCCACGACTTAAGGCGGAACTCAGTTCGTACAGTCGGACGTGACGTGGTTTTTGCTATAAGTCAGAAACTGACAAACTGTATATAACTACCTCACTCACCTACATTAACACAGCACTTGGTAAAATAATAATCTAGCAACTCACATGCTGTACATAAGTACTATGTCACTCTTACATTAGCACAGTGGTAAAATTATAATCTTGGATATAAAAAAACACAAATGAAAGAAAGAGATTGTAGCACAATCCAATTATGACATATATATAACCAGCCAATGTAAACAAAGCAGCTTCCTTGCATAGCATCTAGTTCCTGCAAGAAATTTGTCTTAATGATGAAAATGCCGTCCATCTGAATTTAGTCTTGAGGGGGCTACAGAGGGTGATCAGGCCTCAATCTGGCCTTCTCGGAGGATACTGCAATTTTTGCCTCAAAATTTTTATTTTAACAGGGCACCAGGGCAATTTTCAAAAACTTGAGAAGGTACCAAGGCAACATTTTTAAGTTTTTTTCTGAGGGCATCCAGACAAAAGTATAAATAAATACATTGAATTCAACCTGGGTCAATTATTTGTTTATTTTCTTAATTATTAGATAGCACTTGGAGAATTCAGATTCTTAAGTTAAATATATTTAACTATTCCATTGCCAGCTTAAAACTCATCACAATTTCTTAAGACACTCTATCACTACAAAGCATGGTCAATAAACAGATTGAGATAAATGATACAGTATGTCAGTTTGATGACAAAATATGTCATTTGAATAACATGTTCAGCACTTGATATAATTAAGTTTAGCAAGGTGATCCATTTCAAACACTTTGCTATATTATTTTTTTTAATTCAGTTTGTCTCTTTCTTACCGAATTTATTCGATTTAGTGCCCAACCTCAAATTAGCGCCCACCTCTAATATGCGCCCACCCAAAAAGTGAAAAAAGTTTAGTAGCGCCCAGCCTCGAATAAGCACCCACTCCCTACCTCCCCAAAAAAGCTAATAAAAAGAAAGAAGGAATGAAATTCGACACTCATAGTGAAGTGTACAACAAATGTGTTGATTATTTCATTCCCTTGGTGGCTTACAATGGATAAGACTGTCCGACAGCCTTAGAATGCTGGGATCCTCAATCTTTCAACTACATTTTCCATGTGGGTCCGTTTTCAAGTCGTCTTGATTCTGTAACCTTTACAGCAATCTTGCTATCATTGTGTGCTCTCAGAACACACAATGAGAGTGAAATTGCTTATCCTGAGTGAAGTGTGAAAATCATTAATAAGTGTTTTCATTGTTATGTTCACGCAAAATAAAGTTCCTACTTGCTGAAAATTGTGAAAAGTTAATTAGCACCCACCTTGAAAAAGCACCCACCCAAAAAGGCAAAAACTTTAATTAGTGCCCAGGGTGCTAATTTGAATAAGTACGGTAACTCTTTCCTCTGTCAGCATTTTTATCTCATGGATGACTTCATCCATGAGGTTTCAGAGTGATGCCAATTCACTCAGTCACTGGGTCACTCTAATGTTAACTTTGATAGAGAAATTAATTTATTCATCAAGTTTACAAAGCTTATCTCATCCCAACTCTTCCCTCATACAAACTCTTTTGCAAGCCTGGTTGTCACCAAAGCTAACCACAAGTAGGCTGCAACAAGTTTAGATGTAATTATCACCTTTTCTTAGACTCCCAATAGACACCACTTTAGAGTTGGGCAAGGTTTATCACTAACATGATGGCACTATCATTCCTGGTTTATGATCTTGGTCCTAATCAATCTTCATCATTATCACTATCATCAATGCTGTCATCATCACTATCATCATTAACATCAAAATATTTACTTTAATTATCCTGCTTATCATCAAAATCCTCAGTCACAGTCACCATCATCAATTCCATCATCGTCAGAGAACGAGAATGATGATGATCTCTGTTATCACCATTATCATCAACGTTTTTATCATGATCATCCTAGTAATCATCAAAATCCTCATCACAAGATTTCACCGCCATCATTCTCACTATCAATACCATTATCACTTTCATCATCATCATTAATGTTTTCATCATGATCATTTTAGTCATCAACAAGATCCTCATCACAATCACTACAATTTTCATCACCATTATTGTGTTTTTTTAAAAGTAGATATTTAAGAAAGAAACTTAATTTATTTATGAAAGCCTGATTATCTTTTGTAATTGGTTTTTATGTTGCAGCTCCCCCTCAAAACAAACTTCCTTGGGTATGTAATTTTTAATAATAAATTAATTTTATGTAAGTTTTGTATACCAGGTCAGTGATTCCTTCTCTTCAGTTGAAAGTCTTTGATAAAGAATAACATTTTTTTAACTGTAGATCTGTGTGTTATTGATACCAGAGGCAAAATCTATGTGGACAAAAAATTTAATATATTTTTAATATGTGACCCAAAATCTACATTAGCCATCCAGATTGTTATCAATTTCTCATTTATATAATTATTTAATATAGTATTTAAGGAGAACTCAACGCATGTTATTTAGTCAGCTGTTTTTTTCAATAGCACTTAGAATTAAGATCACTTGCAATCTTACAGTAGGTTTGTATGTTAACTAAAATAATGTCTTTTCCACATATTCTATAGCAGAATTTTTTAAAACAAAAACAAAAACATTAATTTTGTTTTCAAAATTTTGTCCCTGATTAATTTTACTAGCTAGATCAGACTCTCAAATGTTTTTTACAAATCACATTTTTTAAAATGAAACTATTGAGCAAATAACCATTGGCAATACTGATTAAAGACTTTTTAAAACTATTTTTAAAATACAAAAATATTGATTTTCCAATAATGGAATGTGAATGACATATACACATAGGACATTTAGTCCCCTACAAGATGTATCACCAAACTACAAAATGTATGAACAATTTTTTTTTAGATTCAAAATGTTCTGTGCACAACATATATGCAAAACAAGGTTATGAACAAGACAAAAAAGATCATACATCTTCAAGAACAAACGTAAGTGACTTTTACTGTCAGTAATTACAGTACAGCAGTTTTTCACTAAAGGAACAAATGATCACAATTTGCTTTTGGTATATATAAAGACTAAACTTTACAAAAAATGAGCCTATAAGCCTTGACATCAGTTTCTGGAGACCATGCTATAACTAGAAATAAAATAATTATGTGCTAGCAGCTTAATACAGAAAATTTATAAAGAAATGCATTTATAATTGATTTCTCAGTACATGCTACACATGTGTGTAGTGCTTTTCCTGTGTTTTGATTGGTTAACTCAGAGGTAATGAGCAAAGTACATATTTTGTATGCACATGTACTACAGTATTCAATTCCAAATAGCCAAAGAGAAACATTCAAGTAAATGACTTTCTGTTTTGCTTTCATTGGTTTCTAAGAGGAAAATATTTTCATTGATAAACAAGAAAACTGTACCAAAGTGATAGATGTACAGTAATAGAGCGTGATTGAGTGACATGGGTGCCCACAATACAGTAACTCATTTCCATGCCTTTGGCAAATCTATGAGTTAAAAATGGTGAAATAAAATCAATGATCTTAATGATCTTTCCAAACTCAAATCCAAAGGCAAGAAAATTCAAAATGCGATGCCTTAATTGGTTGTGAATTTTAATTTATCAACAATAAAATGAATGAGGAATTTCAAACAAAAATTGAAGAATGTCAGTAGAGGAATCAAACGCTGAGTACCTCAATCCAATGGTTTTACCAATGTACATGAGGACAAGATGGAACATTTGATAATATGAAATCATTTTTTTGGCTTTACTTGATCAAAACCTTTAGGAGAAATCCTCAAAATTATTGTACATCACAACATGTGAAACATTTTAAAATTTTATTTGTTGGTTTATTGCAAAGAGTAATATAAATAAAAGTAATTTAATTTGTATTATCTTTAGTTGTTCAGGTTTTGGGGTATATAATAAAACTAGGAGAAATCATAGATTAATGGGAGTGCTGCAAGTTTCACAATGATCTTTTAGTGTTTTCTTGGAATATTTTAAACATACCACATATATATTCACAAGATTGTTTCTTTTGTTTTATATCTGGTGTTGCTCATGTAACATCGTTCTCTCTGATCATTGCCATTCGGTTAACTGCACTCCCAGTCATGAAATCAAGGTATAATTTGTTAAAGCCAGTCAGTTGATCCACAAAATCTTAAATAAGTGCAGCATCTGCCACAGGCAGCCCATAGCAGATACAATGAATAGGGGTGTACCCGTGTTGCACGCTTCACTTGCAGCAACAATTATAATTGTATTATTATTATTCACCTCAGCTAGTGTCAGTGAAAATGAAAGTGGTGGATATAATTACAGTTTTGTTTACTTAATAACCTAAGCTCCACTTAGACTGTGAATGGTTATTACACTACTAAAAGCAGAACTTCATGCAAATGTTTTAAGCATTTTACAAGTGGCTTACTGTATGTTCCCTTATAATGTTTAGAAGTTTTCAAATTTATCACCCTTACCAAAGAAAAACTATGGGAATAATATGGCAAACCTTTGGCCATATATGGCCCATATATGGGAATTGTGTGGGAAGAAAGAGTAGTGGTATGGAACTGATATGGGACTCTATTTTGGTAAAAGTTAGACTATGGGAAATGTATGGTAAGGCAAGCTGATTTTCTCTGTTGAATGGATCATTTACAGTATGGGGATGCATTCACCAGAGATTTCCCATAGCATTATTGTCAAATTTGTTTGCTCTACTGTATAAATTGTTTGGGAATTGTATGGATGACCTTCTAATCGATATCTCATAGATTATCCATAGCATTATTGTCAAATTTGTTTGCTCTACTGTATAAATTGTTTGGGAATTATATGGATGACCTTCTAATCGATATCTCATAGATTATCCATAGCATTATTGTCAAATTTGTTTGCTCTACTGTATAAA
>JAOBBB020006304.1:0-16210 GCA_025331005.2 Zoanthus gigantus | reverse complement strand
CAACAATAACGAGCGGGCCCTGGAACTAATTCCACAGGAGGCCTCGATTGGTATTTACATTACAACTTACACTACAGTTAGGATCTTTTGTTCTATGTGTGATGCTTCATTAGTCTATTGGCTGCTTGTCATTTACATCTCAAAGCCTTATGTTATTTGTTCACGGTCAACGTCATATTTCAATAGGAAAATGGAGAACAAAAACACATAACAAACAAAGGCTCTCATACAGAGAATAGATATCGGTTCCCTGTAAAGAAATGTCGTCGCGTCCCTCCCACCTTAATTCCCAGTTCCCAACTGCGCTTGCCTCTTTCCTTATTTCCCAACCTCCCACTAACGAAAAAGGGCTCTAAACTTCTCCTTTTTACACAATCCCCCACTTTTTTTACCTTGCTTCGCGTGACAGAAGACCATTTATTCGAAGGCGTGACAGCAAAAGCCCGTGGGACTGATGACAAATACGGCTGACCCTAGTTCAGCTGGAAAACGAAAAAGATTTTCTAAAAATGCAACTTTTTTGTAAAATTCTAAGAATCAAAACTAACAGGTTATGTAGAATGAAAAACAATTAACCTAAAACAGAATTTAGGATGCCAAATGGTTATGGGCATTTTGGAAATATGACCTAGTCTTAGTTTTGAAAACTTAACAACTGCAATTGGCTAAGCGCTCAGAACAGCGTTTCGTTGTTAGCTAGGAAAGTTTGCAAGGACAATCACACCTGTAGTTCAGTTTCTTTGCATACAACACCTTTGGAAATTCTCAAAATTAAAACAAAACATTAAGAAAAGCTTCTAGTGATTTCAATACGCAAAATCTAATTTTCTTTTTTTGTTTAATTGTTTTAGAGTGTTAAGGTTCTCATCTGACTTTACACAAAGCAAAATTTATGAAATACGTAGTTATACATTCAATTTCCTCTCTTTTCTCGATAGCACGTTCTCTTGTTTGACTTAAAAATTTTAAAACAAGAATGACAATTTTTAACCTTTTTGGTTTATTTACAAACATGTTTTGGCGTTATCTACGCCATAATCAGTGTGAATATACAGCGATGGCGTAGGTAACGCGTAGGTAATGCCGAAACATGTTTGTAAATAAACCAAAAAGGTTAAAAATTGTCATTCTTGTTTGAAAATTATTGTCCTCGCTGCTGATACAACGACCGTTTGATTTAAAAGATGTAAAATTTTGTCTTTGTAGAAAAAATTGTCTGAGAAATGTTGAACAAAATTTTGCATTGCGTGTATTTCCAATTCACTATTCAACAAAAAAAATTAGGAATTTTTTAAAGAAAATAACGATGTCTTTCACGGAAATCCGTTCTCAAATATCTGGAAGAATTTCAATTCGTTTTGAGTGCTAATCACAAAATTATTAATACAAGATGTGAGAATTGCGAGACGCTTGCAGCTGTTCTATTGATTAAACTTACAGTTACATAGTAATTCCTTATAAAATGAGTACAAAAACGAGCCACACAGCTTGAAAAGAAACAGGAATAAAGATTTGTACAACATCGCGTAATTTTATACTACTCAAGGCTAAACATTTTATGATAATTGCGCCATGGGTAGTGTAAGGAGTAGACATTTAAAGCGTACGCTAAATCAACACTAAGGATAAAAATAACGCTTGAAATGTCAGCTCCTTGCACTACTCATGGCAATAATCATAAAAGTTTTAGCCCTGAAATGTTTAAATTATGCTTTGCTTCTACTCAAATATTATTTTTCATTCTTTTTTAAAATATTCATAAACAGAGTTTTATTGCTGCATGTTGAGTTACTTAAAGAACTCAAGATATCTTTTAAAAAAAAAAGAGAATCCAGCATCTCGAAAACTAAAAATAAACACGCCATCGATGGCAGCATTTGACCTGAAATGAAAACACTTGTTTTTTAAGTAAGTGTGCGCTTCCCATTTTTTTAGGCATTTATATAGTTGCGGGGTATTTTTTCTTGTTTTCAAAAACACGACCGTATTTTTGTTATAGAAAGAAGAAGGGTAACTTTTGATTCTTCGAGCGAAGAGAGACAATGAAAGATCTCAAAGATTTTAATTGTATGAAACAAACTTTCCAAAAGAAAGCCTCGGGTTCGTTTTTTGGAGCAACTGCCTGGTAACCAGGCAGAGGTCATTGCATCGGTGTGTTTGCGGTTTTGTCAAACTGTGAGAGATTTTAATCTTAAATTCTTAAAAGAATATACCGGGTAGCTCGATCTCGTTTTCGGATTTTGATTTCGCAGCAAACAATCCCTCAATGGGGAATTGGATTTCTGTCGAATGAAATACGAAGAATTTTCGGGTTAGTTCAGTTGCATAGGCTGACAAATCGTCCAAATGATTACTTTATTCGGAGAGTTTGCCACAATTGAGTTATTTCTTGCTTATTCAAGGTGAGCTAATTTGCAATGAGCATAAAACATTTTATGTCATATATAAATGGGATGCTACGTCTGTGCTTCGATAAAAACAATTTGATAAATATATAAGTTTTACAACGCATTTCGTCAAACTCTGAAAGCCTGCAATTTATCAAATTGTATAAAACATTTTAGTTCAAAAATTTAGGCTCTTTGGCAAATGTTGTGGAAAATAGAACTTCTATAATTTCGAGGAGAATTTGCTTGCAGGTCATGCCGTATTCATTTTTTTATGCTCAGCTTAACATTTTGGTGGTGTTGCGACTCCTTTTCAAAAATCATTTCTTCTTTGGAAAGCAAATAAGCTAAACTGCCCATCCCATAGAGTTCCTAAGTCTTTTCCTCACTACGACACTAGATTACATATTAATTCTTGCACATCAAGAATTAATTGATGTGGAAACAATTAGTTTTAGAAGCTAGAGAGCTGTTTAAAAAATACCTAAGCATAACCATTATTTAGCACATGATTTCAAACAAGGGAACTTTTTTCCAAACGTCTTTTAGCATTTCAAGCATTTTAAGAAGTTTCGAAGGTACAAAAATTGCGCGGTGATTTTCCGTGCTGCGTCAATTATTATACTTTTGTAAAAGCTATTTTAAAAGTACTTTCCGAATGAATGAAGCTGATTCTTTTTGTAAATATCTTTTACTCAAATTACCCTTTAAAATTTCAATCGAAGCTCTGAGATTGACCAAAATAACTGAATTTGTGGGTAGACTTTTGGTTCAAACCGAACACTTTCATCTGCCAAACTGAAAGTCAACAAAAAATACAAAAATTAAAAGAAACACCATTATGGTATGTAAATATATCTAATGTTGAGCAAAACACAACTTTTGCTCGCTTTTCTGGAAAGTGAATTTATCAAAGTCAACTACATGCATTTTCCGTGATGTAGAATTTCTATAATTTTTCCGATATGAGCTTTTACCAAAAGGTCGTCAGATTAACAGGAATTTAATTGTAATTAAGTTTGACAAACATATTTCTGCATTTGCATATGCCATCTTCAGTGTAATGCGAGTGTTACAATCGGTGGTGGTGTTTAAAAGAAGAATAGTACTATGAAACAACAAAAATACCGCCACAGTAGTAACACTCGCATTACACTGAAGATAGCATATGCAAATGCCGAAACATGATATCAAACTTTAAAATATGTGCTTTTACTAATGTTGCCAACGAACCAGCAGAGCGAATTAAGACGCAAGGCTTTTGGGGAGGAAGAGTAGAGCCGTTCGTGCACGAGTTCGCTCAATCTCGGAAGCGAAAAGCATTTGAGATTGAGCAAGGTAACTTTGTATGACCTAATAAAGAGCCAATCGTAGTACGTGTTCGTTTTAGGTAAGCCAATCCTACGGCGAGTTGTTTTGCTTTTGAGAACCAATTTTACGATGTGTCATGCACCTCGTCGTTCATGCACCCGTGTTTTGGTGCAGCGAACTTGTGGTTTTACTTCCGATTTTATTTGACTTTTTTGTTTTAATTGTATTATTTGTACGTGTTTACTTTTGTAAAGCGATCTATGGCAAAAAGCAAGCTAAAAAATCCAGTTATCGAAAAGAACTTGAGTTGGCCAGCGTGTAAAACAGTCGTAACCTTAAGAACCCAAACTTTATACCTAAAAAAATCCTTCAATTGATAAAGTATCGTAGCAAACCAGTAAATAAAGCAAACTTGCACTCAGAAAAATTAAGTGTTTAAAAATCGTTCTATTTAGAATTTTTGTCGAATTTTCAAACTTTTGTCTTGTTCGTTGGCACTTAGCAATAGCCACTGCTAATACTTGTATAATTAAATTTGTTTGCGAACTAAGCTTACAATTGTGTAGTCGCAGGTTGTTATTCACCGGAACAACTATTAATACTATACCCACTCCAGCACTATGGAGTATTACTGACAAAGATTAATGAGACATTTTCTAACATTTACAAAGACGATCAAGCTAGAGTCTCGGGATTAGCTCACAAATTTTGCTGTTCTCTTTTATCACTTATAGCGCTAAAGGAGAAAATGGCGAAACTAAACCATTTATACGTTCTCTTTAAAACTCTCTACGCAACTTGGTTACTTCAGAACAAAACAAATGACCAAAAGCGCTCATTTGTTGTCAATGCAAAAAAAGACAGCATTGTAATTAAGATAAGCAGAAAGGTAGTAGTATAAGCTGTAGAAATTAAGAAAGAGTTTACAAATCCTCAAATCTCACTGCAAGTGTTTTTCTAGTTTGTAATTGGTTGGGGAAAATGGTAATATTAATAATAATGAAAGAAAAATTAATTATTTAAATCTAAAGAGGCTATTGTAACTTCATAATCTTTACCAGTACACTGTGGAAAGTTAAAAATAATGTACTAACGATGTGCTAGCAATTAAAGATTGGTCAAATGTTGCTCTTCGTATGTGCTGAGGATAGACAAACACTATTTTTAGTAATAATTTGGAATCTACGAATAGACCATTAGCTTTGAATGAAAACCGTACAATATTCGTAAGTGGAGAACCCTTAGTTTCTGTATGTGTTGCTAATAGATATAGTGAAGTGGTTGCAATATAAATGACGGTTTTCTGAAAACCAAAAATTTACTTTAATTAAACTTTTTGGGAAACCCTTTTTAAAAATAGGGTTTATTTAAACTCATCTATTTTTGGAACTTAAGGAAAATTTTTAAACACTTGCCAAAAAAACATTCATGTTCAGTCAGGTCATTGTAAATTTGAATACATGTCTTACTACTTTTTGTTTTTGTTTTTTCATTAAAGTTTTCATTGTGTGAGAGAAATGATTTGCACATTCATAGAGTCTAATTTTACACCAGCAGCTTCTCGCACTTTCAAGTCTAATCAATTTTTAACCAGAATAAGAATCTTTTTTATCCATTGCAGTGACATCCACATAGGAAATTTTTCGAAAATCGTTAAAAAAGGGGCAATGAACTTTGACTACTGACCGAGGTAGAGTTATCAGGTAGGACAAGAACCTGTTTCATTGTCAAGGATTTGACAGCGGTGAATCACTGATGGCAGTTGACTTGAACTAACAGCCCACAAACTGATCCTTGATCTGACTGATTTCAAGAAAGAAGTTGAAGGCTTCCATTTTGCGGTAAGGTCCTTCATTACAATATATTGTTCTAAGAATGTAACGCACTTTGAAGTGACAGCGTGCGCCATAAGTGTTTTTGAGCAAAGGTTGAAATCTAATTTTGGTTGAAAATCTGTGAGTGCCGATTTTGACAAAAAATACTTAACAAACTTATATAGGAAAATTTGCTGTAGATAATACTCTCTACCGTTTTGAAAATCTACAATCTACTTTGGTTTTGTAGTCATTACAACTATTCTAATACCGTTCTGTCGGTCATTTCGAAATCAGTTTTTGTTATTTATACTAACCGAGTTGAAAGACTCATTTTTGCAATGAAACAAATTCACCGCCACTAAAAAAAATATGTAAAGCTTCATAAAGAAAGTACATTGTATGACTAAATTATTCTACTAATGACATATATTTTTGGTTCAATTTTAACTACCACAAAATTAGTTTAAACTTTAAACACGGCCGGAAACTAACCTAAATTAAAGTTAATGTTTGAAACTTCCGTTTCTAGTTGTTCTTTAAAAAAAGAAAGAATAGTTCTTATAAGGTTATCAAAAGCACTCTTTTATTCTTAAGGAAATTTTTTGCTCGTTGTAACCGAATTAAGATGCAAACTCGACTTTACGAAATACACAATTTGACACGTACACGCTCGAAAACGAGAACTAACAGCGAAAGAAATATTCGACTGAATTAACCGATTGAAAAAATCAATAAATCAACCAATCATAAACCAAAATAAAAATTCGATGTCCAAACAGTTGGAAACAAAACAAAATTATAATTGTGGCAAGGAAAAGGTTTCCTTGTGCGTCATTTGGCCGTGGTAATTGTTCGCCGGGTGAAAAAATTGAAAATGTGTAACTAAATGATGTTTTAAGAATATCTTTGTGTGAGAGTTTTAAAATTAAACTGCTATTTTTGTTGGGAGCTTGGTCCAAGATAAATTTTACATTAAGAACTTAAATTTTTGTTTTTCTCGCTAGAACTTGTGCGACGCTGGAAAAAGCGAAACCACGTCAATTTCACGTAAAAAACTAGTAACTATGCCAACGTTTAAATAAAAAGACAATTATCATTTATTTTTGCAAAACCATAAGCTATACTAAAAATACTTTACCTTTTTATGATTTCAACAAACCAGCTTTACTTAGAAACGTTAGCATTATACTAACTTTTTAGACGTTTTCAGAAAACCTACAGCGGCTGTAAATGGCGTCTGCGTGTTTGATTTTGAGGGCATTTTGCTCTAGCGCAATACGAACCGTAAATAAAATAAGGTAGGTTTATAATTTTTGTAAAATAATTCGTACTGAAAACATTTTTCGATTCTCAACAAATACTTTTGTATACACAAATACTTAGAAAAAAAGAATCTATGCATGAATTTTAAGGTGATCAACATTATCAGAGGCAATGATCTTTTTAAAGTATGCATTAATGTGGATCACGATTTTATAACTGCCACTGGTTTTTATTACTGCTCTAGAACAAAATTGATGGCACTCTCGAAACAACCCCTCAATTGGTGTGTGGATGAATGAGTACGTATTAACTTCTTTGGAAACATAACCTTGTGATTTGGTTTCGTTTGTTTAGGCTTATTAGGTGAAGTTAAAAAACAAAGGTTTTCCATTCCCTTCCGCATTAATTTTTGGGGCCGCATCAATTTTTTTTTCTATTTGCCTATGAAACTAGAAATTAACTGGTGCTGCTGACACGCTACAGAACTTAATTAGGCTTTAGTTTTCAGCAATATCGAGCTCTCAATTAATTATATAATCAAAATTTGGGACGAAAACAAAAAGCAACAGGCGTTACTTTAACACTTGTTCCCCAGTTCCCGTTCGACAAAAAGCAACAGGCGTTACTTTCGCTCTTGTGACGTGTTTTGTTTGTGTTTTGATACGCAACAAAATTTTAATGCCTTAGTACGCTAGGCCTATGGTGGACAGGCCAATGACCTTGGGGATTTATATTTCAAGTTCGCTTCTGGAGAATTTGACAATGGAGGCATCAGTATTTGAACACAGAAAAGCCCGTATGCATTTTGTTATGCCACGTCGTTACACATGATCGAGTTTAGCTTTGTTTGCTGCTTACACTAATGTGTGTATGCTCTCTAGCGTAACAAACAGACAAAGACAACTAAATCATGTGAAAGGAAATGGGAAAACCAAATGTACAAGCGAAAGAGGTCAATTGTACTTAACCCAAATCGACCAGCACGTACGTGTAAATTGGAAATGTCAGCGGTTTTGCTCACAAATGCTTGCTCGAAATCCTTGAAAATAGAGATCATCGTAGAGGTAAGGTATATCTGCAATATTTTAAGCCACTCTTCTTCGATAAATTTACACAAGGAAATGTTCCTGAAGCAGATTTTCACAATTTTTGCGATGCGAGATTACAATATCAAAGGGCCCCTTGTGAGTTATCTCCGCCGTGGATTAAGTCATTTACCATTTTCAATTAAAATGCAATGTTCCTAAGAGGTAGAGGTCCCAGGGATACACAAATGTTTCCTAGCTCGGAAATTGGATCTGATTAGTTTGCTTCTATTAATTAAAAGGATGGATACTTGTGGATAGCTTATCATTTTAAGAAAAAACTGCTAAGTTCCTCCTCGGATCTGCAGTCAAAATGCTTACTTCGATTTTTTTTGCAATTCCATTCCCATCTTCACTTTAAAAACTACTGGCCTGAGACGAAGGTTTATATGTTGACAAAAGTCAAAAACTTTGGAAGGCAACTCCACTGTTTACTTACCTCGATCTTGTTCGAGTTTACCGGATAAAGCTTCAAGTAGCATCAAAGCTGGAAAATAATCTGCGATTCTAATTCGATTCCATAGTCAGACATTAAACTCAATAACTGAAGAGAAGACTTTCCACACATAAAGCAAAATGCAAAGCCTGAGAGAAATCCGCCATGTTTGATCGCTGCCTATTTTTGAAAATGCTCGCTCCAGTCCTAAAAGCCGTGCTATAACAGCCAGACGTAGAGTGACATTTTAGCCGCCTCACATTATCTCATCCTGCAATTCGTGCACGGATGAGATAAAAACCATACTGAACTATTTCATGAAGGAGTTTTATTCACAAGATTTTGTTCACCCTCAAATCAGGCCACTGCTGGAAAAAATCAAAAACATGGGGATTGTTTTGTACAATCACTCGAAACTTTCTTTCACTTTCATAGGAACTAACATATTTAAACAAACAATTGACAGCTGAAGAAGAAGTAGACGTATTTGTGTTTTTTGAAAAAGAATGGGAATTAAATGCCTATTATTAAATATATTTACTATTTCAACTCAGGTCTCCAACCCAAAAAACCTCTTTTTTTTTTTGTGAAGAGTCACTAAATACACCTCGTTTCAATACAGCGTATTGTCATGTAAAAAAGCAGTTTAGTGAAATAATAAGAGTTCAGAAAATAAAGTAAAAACACTCCGGCCGGCTCCCTTTTTTAGAAATCCGGACGGGAAACATTTGTTTTTTTTTTTACTTGGCCTCACAGAGTATTAAAGTGCATCAAACGTTTTGCATAACATTTGTATTCGTTTTTAAGGCTTTTCATTTTATAAAAATACCGGAATGTATTCAGTCGTATAGTTTATGGCGGGGAAACAAAACTTTTTTATGTCAAATGTATTTAAGATCGAATTCCCAAAGAAAACCCTTCATACATCACATAAACTGTAATTAACCTATTTTATATGCATACATCTTTAGTGCCCATGAACAAACTGAGTAATCACAAAGAAAAAGGAATCACTAAGAATCTCTCCTGCCGTTCTGAAACGCCATAATCAGCAAGTCATGAATAGTCTAGTATAAATACAATTCAAAAATACAGTAAATGCAATAAAAAACAACTACTAAAATTTTCAAGTAAATAGAAAGAAAAGTGACTGTAAAAGGTATCTGTTATTTTAATAAAAAGTAAGGGCGTTTTTTGTTCAATGTTTGTTTTTTCAAGTAATCAATAAACACTTGTAAATGAGATTTTTCAGACACACAAGATAAAAATATTCTGATAAAAACTTTGAAATGACTTATGTGTGCCGCCTAAACGACTGACAGTATATATATAGTCAATATCCTAGCCGTGTAAACAATCATGAGAAGTACGGAAACTCAAAAATGAAGTACTTAGAAGAATTCAAATATTAGTAATTGTTTTTTGCCCTATTTGCATTTGAAAAAAGTGTGTTCTTATAATATAATGGTTGCAAATCTTGAGTAAAAGAGAGATGTCGCTATACATATAAATGGCAAAGGTGGGGAAAATTGAAAGTTATTAAACCTTTTCAAATTTTACAAATGACATTAAATGGCTTTAGACTTTTTTCGAGAATATATATGAAATAAAATTTTCGAAAGCCTTAAGGGAAATAAATTGGTACTCGATGTTTCCTTAATTAACAAAATTGTAGCAAGCAGTTATACATAAATACTAAGATATAAAAATTTTTAATCATTGCAAGATTATCTGATGACAAGAAAGCCGACAAAACTCTTTCACAATGGCCTTGAAGAAAAGCTTGTTGACAAATGTTTGACGCCAAATTAAAAGACCTGTTTCGTTCTTACTTCATTCGTATACTCACTGAACATATCTATGAGTGAGAGAGTTCTTTCAAGGGTTAGGAATATATTAACCAGATTTGAATTTTATTATAAGGGGTTAAGCTGAAGAAATAATTATGAATGACAAAAGTCTTAGGCAGGGATAAAAAGGACAATTCTGGTAAGTGTCTGAGAAACGCTGTAGATGGATATACAGAAATGCTAAAAAAACCCGTCCTTGTTCCGTAAAACCTGATCTCAACATGTTAAGAAGTAAGACAGAAAATTTAATGTGGTATATGAATTAAGATGATATTTTTTGAGATTAATTTTAGAAAATTTTAAAATGTTCTAGTACTTGTCTCTAGCTGTATACAGATTTTAGTTTACCAGAGTATCCATTGGAGTCGGTTTTTGCTGACGGGTTTACCCTGGCTAGTAAAGAAATTATTTCTATTATTATTAGTAGCGAAGTAATAGCTGAAATTGCTTCAGCGAGTAAGCACATTTGATTTATATGACAGCGACAACGTGACATAACAAGAAACTAATTTTGGTTTTCAATCAGTTGTGCTTGCCACTCCGAGTCGCTTTAAAGAGACATTTCGTTCCTTTTTTTACTTTTTTTGTGCAGTTCAAAATATTAATATTTGATCTTTTAAAGCTGCCCTTTCCATTATTGAGGTCAAGAGTATAGGCCTTTTGAATTAAGGATTACTTAAACTACACTTATCATACCGTTTCACATACACGAGTGCTTAGCAAATAGTCTTGGATAATCGGTTATATCAACGAGTTATTTGTCTAGCAGAAAACCAAAAACACTTTTTAATAAAAATTTAAAAAAAAACACCGCGGAATATTAAAAGTTGAACTGATAAGCTCAGGTAGGATTGTTGGTTCTGAAGAAGACACAATACCCAATCCAACCTGATTTGAACATCACCGCCAAATGCATTTTCTGTATCATATTTTCATCAGATGAGTATAAAGATTGTTTAATAAGCAACCTTCGTTCACTGTAAAAAATCCGCGCATGCAATTGGTCAAAATTGATCACGTGATTTCGGTCTATCTGTCAATAACCGGCATGGCTGTAAAAAAAAAGTCATATACCTATGTCTTCAGAATATTCAAACCACATTGTATATCAAACAAAATTATTTTTATTGAGCTTTTACTCCAGCAAAAGTTGTCCGTTATCAGAGAATACAATCAAGTTATTTAATTTGGCGGGCTTTTTGGTGCACGTCCAGCAATTTTCCCGCCTTTTATTTTTTTAGATAAGTTTGAAGTATGGATATTTGAGATTTTTCGTTCATTATATTGCCAGCACATGGGTGTATTTGTAAACACACTACTCACATCCAGTAACTAACCTTAAATAAACTTAGAAAAAACGTGTTTTATTGTTTTTTGGCTTGTAGAATCAGTGTATAAAGCAAATAATGAAGCCTATGCCATGTATTAGACTGTGATAAAACACTCCAAGCGTTTGAGAACTTTCGAGATATTTTCTGTTAAGTATAAAAGTATTCGGAAAAAAGCAATAACTATATGTCTTGATAAACACAACGACTCGCCAAGTGCGAAGATCAGTGACCAGGCCTGGTGCAGAGGATTCTCATGTAATCATAACAATATAACATTTTGCTCATGTTCTGAAATACCCGTCATGTTTTATCACAGTCTAATACACGGATTATGCTTCTTTAATCTATGACAGCCGTATCCATGAAGCCTTTAAGTGTCCCAATTCCTCTGTATGGCTAGCTATACCATACATGCTAATGAGCCCAAAAGAGGCTGAAGCATCCATCCATGGATGCTAGCATTCAGACTCACTATTTGTATGATGGTTTTAAGGGGTAAAGCCCGCTACCAATGTAGCCATAGTGCCAATTTCATGTTTGCTATAAGCACATTTATGCTATCTACACTTGACCTCTGCACTCTGCAAGTTTACTCCTGCAAGGCTTAACGTAACAGCCTTGGTATAATTTTATATTATCATTATTACTATTATTATCATTATAATTTTTATTATTGTTATTATTATAAATATTATTGCATATTAATGAAATTATTACAAAAACAAACGTTAACTGTTTTAATCCATCAGTCGAACCCGTTACCTTGGGGCCAAAAGGGCGGAGATCTAGTTATATATATTATTTGCGCCCACGTTGCCGTTAAAACAAAAAAAATGAAAAAATGAAAATGTCTCTTTATTATTAAAGAGAACGACACTTTTGTGGAGATTTAATTGTTATATCATTAATACTGAGGAAGGCAGAGATTTTTACCGAAACATGTACGTAAAATCAAAATTGAAATTGAAATTTGTCGTTTCTTTCCTGAAAATACGTGTAAGTATGCTTTTCAGTCGTCCTTTTGAAAAGTGCATAGGATTTGAATTGGCTGTGAGTAGATTTCAGTCTTTTGTTGTTGTTGTTGTTGTTGTTTATATCACAAATCACATATCTTGCCAAAAGAAAATATTATATAGTAATGGGTTCCATTTCCGTTCAAGACTCGGAAGATTTAGAAAAAGTTTGATCAGACCGTTTTTTTTAATATTCCCATTAACTACGTAGCTCCATGGTCTTGTAACCAAATCTCAGGGGAGTCAGATTGATGTGATGGACATCAGTCGCGCCTCCTAACTCAACGACTCTGGATATGTAGTCCTGGGCTCCGCACTTAGGTTTGAGATTTGTCGATCTCAATCTGACTCCGAGAGGTTTTCTCCAGGTACTTTGGTATTCCTCCCTCTGCAACTTTGACTTTCACGCCAAGAGCATTGCCGTCTTTCTAGGAAAAATGAGTAACCTCTTCTTTATTAACCCTTTCAATCCCAGTGGTATTGCTAAATTCTCCTAACTTGAGCCCATACTTTTCATTGAACAAGTTTGAGAGAGTTTTACTTTTAATCTTCAGTAGTTTGCTTTGTTTAATAAATTCTTATTTTCTCATTACCAAATGTCTTATTTGTATGTGTTGCGCAAGGAAAAGTTGGGTGTTGATTACTAACTGGGACTGAAAGGGTTAAACAAAGTATTTATTATTATAGAGGTTGATGTGTGCAAGAGTTTCGTTTGTCACAATGGCGGCCAATGCAACGTGGTTAACGGACAGCCTCAATGTGTGTGTTTATCGCCATTCACAGGAGTAACTTGTGAAGGTGAGTAATACTGACCAATATTGTATAGAAAGTGCACGTGTTTTGATATCAAAACTACATTTCTCCCAAGGATAAAGATTTCATGAGCCTTTTGTAAAACTTACTAATAAGGACGCTGTAAAGGCAACTCTTTAGTGACGTCATTGTTTCCAATTTGCTTCCTTAGCAAACAAATTTTATTAGCGAAGGCTAAATACTTTTCCGTTCTTAAACGTTCGTCAAATATCAGATAAAGGGCTTCCAAAAACCTTATAAACTGTCTTTCCAATCCAAAATACATCGTTGATTTGCAAATGATAACTGAATTGTTGTCTTTGATTACTGCAATGTATTACCTTTTATCCCATCCTAAAGAAAATACAGTCAATCAGAGGCCAGGAAATCCATTGCATATTCCGCGGTTTGCTACGGGTAGCATTCCACTCTTCTTTCCCGCCATGACGTGCGTGCGTGAGCAATTTTCCCGCCAGTGGTTATACGTATGTGCGTACCGACAAACAAGCTAAAAGGTTTTTCGATAAACACGGAAAAAAACTCCTAAAAACTGCCCATTTTTTTCTTTTGAAATGATTTCCCGTTAATTTAATAATCTTTTGTAAGAACTGAAAAAGCGATTTTGTATTTTAGAAAGCATTATACATTTTTGGTACTGTTGGACATTTTTTTCCCTTTGAGTAGGTAGCATTAGAAAGTAAATCCCTTATTTCGCTTCATTTCTTACTTGCATTTCATTTGTATTTCATACTTTAGAACTGAGTATTAAAATCTTGCTGAGTTAATACGTGTAGTCTCGCACACTGATTTTTTGGCATTGCTGTTTTCACCTGACACATGGGATAAAGTAGTTACGCAATGCTTTCTCGTGACTTGAAGTGATTGTAATTATTTATTGTCTATAAGCATGACAGACTTACCATTTTTGATTTTGAATTCTGCGCTGAAGCAAATTTGATGCAGGTGTATTGCGTACAGAAGAGATGGTATCGAAACAATCCTCACTCAGATTTAAGATGTAGATGTACCATCCAGTCCCTCAAACTTTTACCCTGTTTTAGAGTAATACAAACTTTATTCACAAAAAGCGAGTGTTTTAGTATTCCTTTTTCTTCATTTAAATCAAGTTAGACTCAATCATCTCGTTGAGGTAAAAAGGAATACGGAGGTGAGTGAGAAGATAAGGAGCCGAAACCAATTGTAAATTGATATCCTGCTGATATCAGTAACTCTTTTTGTCATTTACTTTCAGCAGCATTCTAGTTATGTCTGTTCAGATATTTCTCTATCTATCTATAGGCTAACTTGAGTGAAAAAAGACTGCTGAAACAATTGTCATTTATGAGTCAATTCTTAGTGTACATAAAAAACCTATACCAAGTTTTTGCCAAAACGGGCCTGACAGTCGCATCCAAAGGACGACACGTTTAGCCTTTCAACATTTTTGTTTAGAAATGGTCGAATTACAGAAACAGTTGAAAATAGTTTTGGAAAATTGTATAAAAAAACGACATAAAAAGATTCTGTTGAGAAGCAAAAATAATTTATTTTGATTTTTTAAAATGGATTACGAAAATATTAAACTTAAATCGTTTGATTTTGACTGATTAGTGATGAGTGATTTTCAGTCACAGTACCGTTAGTAAATTTCTACATCAAAAGTCTTTGAAGTCAATCTTTACAATTAATTGACAGTTCTGATTAACTGATACTTAAGAAGTAATGAGTATCTTTTTTTTTTATTTTCAGTGGACAATACTTGCTTACCGCTGAATGGAAGGGATAGGAATCCTTGCCTTCATGGCGGTACATGCCACTACAGTAATCAGCAAGCTTCTTGTTCGTGCCCTCCCGAATATGAAGGAACAACATGTGCAAGTAAGACTTAAGGCTGATTTACACAAGTGAAGTAAGCCTTTATAGTGAGCTTCGTGCTTCTATTCATCTGTCGGTACAAACAACGTAACGAAACACAGTGATACTGGTTAGAAAGTAGAGCTTCGTGCTTCTATTCATCTGTCGGTACAAACAACGTAACGAAACACAGTGACACTGGTTAGAAAGTAGAGCTTCGTGCTTCTATTCATCTGTTGGTACAAACAACGTAACGAAACACAGTGATACTGGTTAGAAAGTAGAGACCGGAGATAATAATTGAACCCTTTGTTATAACAACTCAGAACAAATTTCTGAATCAGTAACGTCAACTTCGAGCTCTGCTTACGGATCGAAATTATGAAAAATTGCAAACAATTCGATCGCTGTTTTGCTAGCTTTTGACTTATTTCAATGCAAGTCATTTATGAAAATTAAGGTTATAATCGATAAAAATAATTTATAAAATAATTAGGATAGTTTGTGCTATTTGATTGGTAAACAAGTGTGTTTTCATAGCGCTGTGAAACTCGAAAATGACATGAGCGATATGATTGCTGTCTCCAAGTTGTGAGCATTCACAGTTTCATGAAAGAAATAAAACTATACATACGCGTTTCGTAAATCGTTTTTTCTTTGTTAAGTTGGAAAACAATAATTTTAAAAAAGAAATAAAACATGCTCTCCGTGACTTCATAGTCTGGTGAAAACCGCCCGAAGCGAACGTTTGTGAGAATTCGAGAGCAGGTCAGTGAAAACCCATGACGCAGTCGACGATTTTCACTTGCTCGAGAATTCTCACAAACTTTACCTCATTTATATATCGGACACAAAATCGAACATGGTATCTGATTGGTTAAAACAAGATTGGGGCAAACTGTGTCTTTCATTTGACTGATTTAATATTTTGTGCTCGAAGTTAAAGCCACCATACCCTTTAACCCTTTCAGTGCCAGTTGTATTTTTAAATTCCCCCAACCTGAGCCCATACTTTTCATTGAACAAATTTGAGAGAATTTGACTTTTAATCTTCAGTAGTTGGCTTTGTTT
>JAOBBB020006230.1:0-16220 GCA_025331005.2 Zoanthus gigantus | reverse complement strand
CCTCATCAAACGACGAATCCCCCCCAGGAAAGCCAGATGTGCTATATAGCATCCCCTTCCCTAAGCTCCCTGGCCATTGGACGGCACTTTGCACGAGTGCGATAATCCGCGACAAAAGTTGTGAAACACTTGCTCCCTTTTCTCCGTTTCAGTAAGCAGCTGCAGCGGATAACGGAAACAGGGATCTTTACATATTTTTATCGGGATTGCAGTCTGTAGGACTGTTCGAGAAATCGGAGGAAAAAAGAAAGGACGTGTTAATATAGGCAAGATATCTAAAGATCGCAATTATTTGATGTTAATACGTCACAAATGCCACTTGTGTTTTTAAAAATATCTTTTCAAATTTTCTAAGAATTTGGGCACATCGTCCATCGTCTATCTTCTACAATCTATCGTCTGATCTGGCATGAGTGGCTCTTTCTGTTGGTGTAAGCACGTCCTTTATAATTACAGCATATTTCTGTATATTTCTCTCTATACCACTATATACATGCTAGTAAAAGCCTGACGCTGACAATTTTAAAACAAACTTAGTAAACTGGGTCGGTCTTCGAATGTCCGGCGTGTGTCAGGAAACACTGCACTGCATACAGCTTAGCTTCAAGTTGACTAATCAATCATGTAATGACTTCCGTTGAAGAAACCGATATCTAGTATGAAATACCTCCCAAATTTCCAAATGCACAAGTTAACCTTTCTAAAAAGACTGATTTTAAAAATATAAAAAAAGTCTTGAAGTGAACAAAAAAGGTGAACGAGGGTCAAGTGAAAATATCAAGTCTTCTCGAAGGATTACAGTCCAACTGATACATGAACCCCTGCCACAAACAAATATCAGTGTTTGAAAAACACAAAAAGTTAAAAAAGATATATTGAATTAGTTACCAGAGCCGACACTTGCAATCAAAGGACACTCAAACAACACATTAATTGGTGGGTTTTGTTTTTAAGCTCTGTTAACTCTTTCATTAATTGACACAGAACAGTACACGGCGGACTTAAACGGCTTATGGTTTTGCAATTTTTAAATTTAGTTTGTTTTAGTTTTTAGTTTCTATTTGATATTTACATAATTACAACCAATTTACATTTTGTAAAACACAAAAACGAAAAGCTCACTGCAGTTGTAAAGTTGCTTTTGATTTCCATTAGATAGCACATTTCTGTAAATGTGATTATACAATTTTTCACTGGTAAAAGTTTCAACCTTTCAGCACGTTCGCCGTTCTAAGGCCTTTTGGACTTCTTCCAAGCTAGATTATTTGTCCAACAAAAAAGATCATGACCCCTTTTTCACAACTCGAAAGTGCGAATAACCTCCACCTCTTTGCATTTCATTTTAAAATCTCTTTGATAACTGCACTACTAAATTTACAGCTAAGAAATGAAAATATTCAAGTTGTTACGTGCAATCTTTTTTATTTATGTTGCGATGATTACACGTTTCTTTTTTTAAAATTGACTCTTGTGATTTCCCGCGCGTGTCACACAGCCGCCACGCGGTAACACACGAAATATGAAATATAAATGATGTGGGCCAAAGGCGGTGCAAGAACAATTCGGTGTAACAGCTCCAGAATGATTGTGTCAAAATTATCCTGAAACAAAAGATACGGTCTATTTTATCTCGGCGGAAAGATTGTCGGCTTGAACTTATGGGACCATTAGAGTTACTAAAGGCCCACCCGTAACGGCGTTTATCAGTCCATCAGCCAGCAATTGCCCATATAACCGGGGTATTCAATGACGCATAGGATTACCGGCACATCAGCTTAATAATGTTTTCGATATGTTTTAATTGCAACATAGAACCGCAGTGAAAAAGAGCAACAGTAGAAAGAGTTAAGTTCTAGATTCCATGAAAGTGGAACGAGCTGGTGAAAACAGTAGAATGATCCCGTGAGTAACTCCTGCAAGTGCCATTTGAGTAAGCTATTACGATTTGATTGACATGCTATTATGTAATCAAAGCACATCAAATTAACCCGGCAAAGTGAAGATTTGCCTGGACAACGCTTTGCAGAGAGTGTTGTTTTCTGCTGACACACGTGATGTCTCTATAAACATTCACCTTTTGATGAACCCCCTACTGGCCAAGAGTGCGAAGAATTTTTGTCAGTTTAACCATAAATCAATTCTTTAAATCCAAGAAGGAGAAAGCTCAATTAGTTTGAAAATCCATCGAGGCGGAAGTCAAATCGTCGTCTTAAAGCCCGCTCGTATACAAATTCCGGCAGCATCACTGTATATTACCCACCATTGATAATAATGAAAAGAAATATGAGTTCTGTGGCAACTGATAAACAGAACTTCAGTAAATAATCATTTCTGAATATTTTAAGAGATATTATGAACTGCATTCTATATAATCTTCTCACTTGCCAAAAGTTTACTTGAATTCTTTTTGAGGCTAATTAATTTATATATACACTAAAATCTTTAGGTAAAGGGACAAGGGATGCAAAGTTGGTAAGCAAGGGTTCATATTTCGTATTTCAAAACAGCTTCTTTGGTATTATTCAGCCGTTGTAAATGATTTGTTCAAAAGGGACAGGAAACTTCTTAATGAAAACTTGTTACTAAAAAGTGCTACTATTCTACTCGCTCAACAAACGTTGTAGTCAAAATATAAAGTTCGACGCTTTATGTAGGCTACCATCGCTTTGTTTTCGTAGCACTTGCAAATATGTTTCCTTTATAAATACAAGACATAATACACCTTGTACCTAAGTTGTGCCAGCTGTTCTGTAATCTTTCTACGCAGACGACATTGTTTATCACAACTAGATCAAAATTCACAAGGAAAAGACCGTTATATTTTTCCAACACCAAATCATGTTTCCGTTCAGTGTACATGCCATCAAAAGCGAAAGGAGGCCGAAAGGCAACCACTGATTTGCTTTGTCTTTTCGAGTTTTGGCTTGAAATGCTCGTACGTCATTGTACCGACTGACGGTCAATAAAGTTCCTGGGAGGTCAGTTTGTTGTTAGAATTGTTGCTTTTCCCAATGAATTCTAAAATCATCTAAGTTGTATGCGACCTTTGTGAAATAAAACTAAGAAACACTAAAATATTGGCTGTAGAACTAGAAAGTCTTGTAAATAAAGTGGTTTGAAAACCTAATGATTGAGTTATTTTAAAAGATATTTTTAAGACAAATTTTGCAAATCTCATTTATTTCATTTTTAAGCAATATCCTTCTCACAAAATGTAGAAGACCATGGGGTTGCCACCGATATATTTCTAAGCCCCCAAGTTGTGCGTTAAACGTACAGTGTCCTTTTGCTTTGAAGAAATGGTTGCCTTCGAAAGTACATACATTGCATTACAACTGAGAAAAACTGTTTCTTTTAAGTTAAAGACCGCGATTATATACCAGTTTATGTTATTCCATGTCAAAAAAAGTAGAAAATTTTCTCTTTCACTGATCTGTTCTGTTCGTTAAATATCACATTCTTACTTCTTAATGACCATAACAAGAAAGAACCGCCATTTTGAGTGCCGCACTCAAGTTGAGAAACTAACTTATAACAGTAAAAATACTTTTGCTGTTCATCTAGCTAACGATTCTTAGATTTTTCATGTCTACTTAACTGAAGTGAGTTCCCGTTGCTATTGTGATTATAGATTAATAGCAAAACATGCAGCTCATTTTTTAAAGCATTAACTGAGTCGACAGAGCTATTTTTACTCTTCGGCTGTGTCACCAACTATAAATTAGTTCCGAACAGGTTTACCCTGTTTCCATTTTTGAAATATGGACAAATTAGTACTTCACTTTGCGTGGAGAACTTATTTTCTATCCTAGTAGCCTAGTATATTTTAGTCAGGATGCTTGTGTAGTTTTTGCTGAGCACACAATCCATGATTTAATCTGAATCGACAACAACAAAATTGTCTAGTTTACCATGATACACTATTGCCTTTGCTCGGCTCATCTGTAAAGAAAAAAAATTGTAAAACCCAGGCAATTCAGCTTCTGATTCCATATACTGATACACTGTTTTTTGTTGAGAACTGAGTGAGGCTCAAATCGCCTAAAAAATAAGAAAGTAAAAACAATCTGAGGCTGAAACAAATGAATTCAGTTAAGAAAGAAAACTCTAATAACAATGGTCAAACATTGGAAGCAACTCACTTATTTTTTGAAAATACAAGCAAACTATAACTGTGCTGTACAATATACATACATTGTTGAATCTCCTTCAAAATTTGTATTGGTCACTATATATATACATGTTAAAAATTACAGACAAAATGATCGCCTGAAAATATTCTATCGATTAGCTAGAGCATAAACTCAAAACCTATTGAGTTAAGTTAAGAAAGAGTATAAGCACTGAGCCTGAGCATAATTTTACTGGTTCTTAATAGAAAAAGTGTATATAGCGTTTAAAATCGACCAACAGTCATGTATCAGAACTAAATTGAATGAAAAACGTGCGAACCGCGGCCAAGCTAAAAAACTAAGATTTTTCTTCGCAGCAGAAGTAAAGCTCTCTGAAAGCAGAAATATTATGTTGCTGTGAAGAAAGTGAAAGTTAAGGCGAGACGGTTATCTTTAGGCGAGAAGCCAATGATTGAGCAAAGTATCTATGTTCACTTTTTCTTCTCAGCGTGGAACACCATGCAGTTAAATTTATACCAGCTAGTGTTTACTTTAGTTCATTGTATCTAGATTTATAAAGATTCTCGCGGTTTAGTTTGTTTGTAAACTACCTTGATCTGTAGAATCAAACACAGAACAAATTGTTCAATGTTTGTAAAAGCGTTTGATTGCAGAAAAATGAGTGGGAGGTCTTGTCAACTCGTAAACGACGAAACTATTTTATAGAAACTCAATTTTAACCGTCCGTCTTCCTTATGAAAAGGCCTAAAAAGCTATGTCAAAAAGGTTTATGAAATCTATTTATGGTTTTTGCATGAATGCCTGATATCTCAGTACAATCTGTAAAATTAAAAAATCTGACCCAGTAACTGAGTAAGAGTGTTCAAACGCTTATGCTAAATTTAAACCGTTCCTTTTTTTTGTTTTAAATGCTTACAATTTCTGAGTACTCACAACAAACACTTGTTACACTCGTCTAATAATTCCTGAGAAAGTCTAATACAAGCCTATTCAAAATGTAGAGGTTAGGTTTGTTTCACGTCAGTAGAAACTACAGAATGTCAATCAGTTTAAACGTTAACGGTGCTATCATTATCAACGACTTCACTAAAGTCAAAAGACAATGTATTGTTTGCCACAAAAATCTCTCTGACTGCAAAGTATTCGTTGAGCAAACTTTAAGTTTAAAGATTCTGGCGTTCTTCATATATTTAAAAAAATATTTTTTATTGTGTTCAGAACTTGTCAAAAGAAACGTCAAGTTGCTCGTTTATTCAAAGTAATTGCATGCTGTGCATGAGCGTGAAAAATAACATAGGTGCCGTGAAGAGAGTGTTAATATGTATCATCGCTGTATAAAATAACAACTAAGAGAATCGTTTCTCATACATCAGATTCTATTTGTAGTTATTTTTTCAATAAATTGTCAAAATTGATCAAAGCGATTTAAACTTTTAAAACTTTTGCTAGAAAGGTATAGGATCAACTTATACAATGTTGCTCTTTCCTGAATAAAAAATACTAACATTTTCTTGCCAAAGCATCGACCGTGATGGTGTTTATCATTAAAGTTTGTCGTACTTAACTTTATAAAAGATCTGCTAAAATTGTTATATCGAAGTTTATTGTGAGTATGCTTTTGCATATTAGTTTTACCGCCATTTTTCATTACAAGTAAAAACATTAATCATTAATTTATTTTTGAAACAGAAACAATTTTCAAAGGAAACGGTAGATGGAACAACAAAACCGCAAAACATCACCTATAATTGGTTTCTATTCACATTTTACTTTCACTGATTTTAAAAAGATGTTTCCTATTTTTTTTTAAAGAATTAACTTCTCATATTATGCTAAAAAACTGAAAATGGCAAAACGAGACAGTTTAGTTCAACCCAATTTCTCAATTTAAATAATCTAGCTACGTCATAACACTATGGAAGGAATCATTAGCTATACATCAAATAAAATCAATACTATTTTGTTGCCGATCATGTACACAGTACATAAATAATACTAATACTGCATCAATACAAGATAGAGAAAGCTACAGATTTCTTTCATTTTTCCTAGTCTAGTAACCTTTGTTTCACAAATATGGGGAGGACGATTAACTTATAAACAGACCACAAGTCTTAAACCTCCTCAGGAGCTCAACTTATGGTGTATTCTCTGCGGTGTGCTTTACATTTTATTTCAAATAAACGCGGCAGAGTAAACTCACCTTTATCGCCATATGTACAAATTCACTCCTTCATTACCCGAGAGGTACTACTTGAAACATTTTGGAGATTTTAGACTTTTGACAAAGACTGTGGGTTTAGGAATGTAATTAATTCGTGATAGAGTGAATTCCTTAAAATAAATTCATATGCAACAATCTGATTAGAAATAAAAATAGGAATATATTTTGCGACTGATCCCGGATAGAAAGACGCGTCATTGGATTATGAAAAAACACAATGAGAAGCTGTTTTTCATTTTGGCAACTACAGAGGGTTGGAAAAATTTAGTCATTCTCTTATTACACAAGATCGCCAGGCCTTATTTTGGCCAAATCAAAGGCGGACAGCAAATAAAATTAGCATTCTTGTCTTATTAGGATAAAATAATTTCGTAGAGGTAACTAATGGCGTCGAGCTCTTGGTGTGAATATATTTTCGACTTCCTAGCTTAGAATTTGTCATCATTTATTTAACATTTAAATTTCAACCTAAACTAAATTTCTTTTACAATGTAATTTTTTATTCAGAGTTGAGATTTGTGACAATTTTTTTTTTCAAAGAACACAGAACTGGTAGAACGTTTAAGAGAACTCATAAGTTTCTAGCTAAATTTGTTAATTTATTTTAATTCTTTGATGTTCTTTTATTTAACATGAAACTCGGCGTTTTAGGTTCAAATTCTTTGCAATAAACAAGAACAAAAATATCAAAATCACAGATCTAATTCGGTTTCAGCACAATAAAGGATAAAACAAACAAGCTTACAAATGTGACGGCTAACTGATTTTCTAATTGTGCACTAGCATTAGAAACCCCAAAAATATATCGCTTAATTTTGAAAAGACAACTTGAAAGACGCTTGTTAGAAAACAACAAGATAAATCAACTAATTAAGTTGGTCTTATCTCCGGCAAAAGCATAAGTCTAAATTACGAAAAAACAATTTCTGCGAAAAATTTCTGCATTAAGTTAAATCAATGAATGATAAAAGCTCGGTGTACACGAATCGGTTTTTCTCTTTGCAGAAAAATCTTGCACAAAATCAGGCTGCGTCTATTAAGTGTGCATCTATCAACGCGATTGCTTGTTGAGAATTTCACTGTCTTATCAAATGTAAAAACAAGTTGAAAACGCGTGCCAGATAGTCCAAGTTGATGCACATCAAACGACATTCACCGCCCGCGCGGACTCTTCCCGTTGACCCGCGCTGCTACCATCTGTATACATTCCTATGACAGAAAGTGATGGCTTCAAAGCTTTTCAGAGTGTCGGAGAGAATAGCAATGGATTTGTCTTTTCCTGTTTTCATCATGAAATGAAGGAAAAAGAATCTAGGGATTACAGTCGGGGGTGAAATTCATAAACGGATCTTAGAGATTTTAAGCTCATAATTCCTTTTCTAAATTTAATCCTGTTCGTGTTTTAGCTAGATTTGGCGACTGTTTTCAAGATTCGGCTATTGAAAAAAATTAGCAATGTAAAAGAAAGCAAAAGAAAGAAAACAGCTTTCAAATAAGCAGATATAATAATGAAATAGATAAACAGTTCGTTAAATACTTTGTAAGGTTTTTGTGTACGGTTTCAACTTGATTGACGAGATAATCCGGAGTCATTAGTTTGTTCAATAAAAATGGCACTGCCAATTCGAAGCAATAAGTTAAAGCAAACTTAAGCTTAACTGGTTTTTATTGAACAAATTAAATGTACAAAGCCTGCTAATACGCTTTCACAACGCGTGAATGGCGAAAAATCACATTAGCAAACTATATCAAGTCCACGATCACATTTTCATGAAAATATATCGAATTATTCCTTGGGATCAGGTTAATTATAATTGAAAGAGAACCGTTTTTTGAAAAAATAGCAAAACAAGCAGGAAAATATTGACAAAAACTTTTAATCACCTATTAATTTGCATGTCCTTGCTGTTCAAATCATTCAACCTCATTACAGCTATAATTAATGATTCAAAACTCTCTCGTACCGGGTATATTAACACTAGTTATGACTACAAATCTATGGTTATTCTAAATAACAAGTTATACTCATAAACGTTTAGGCTAAATACAACAATTCTTTTACAGAAGCAGAGGTAGAATATACCCTTTTGTTTTTGGTTTGGGCAGTGTGTAAAACTCGGACCAGAGTCCATTTTCACAGCAACTTGTGTTCGTTTATCGAAGTAAGAGCCAATATTCCCGCTGACATATCAGCTCAAAGGGACACCAGGAACAGCCACGCAGTCTAAAGCAGTTGACAATCAACTTACTTTGTTGCTTTTAAACAGGCTCAAAATAAACGTTTTTCGTTTACTGATACTTTTAAAACAACTACTTGCGGTTTTATGAAGAAAGACTACAATGATAAGAAAAAAAATATTTGCATAGGTTTTTGAAGATCGCGTGCTTTAACATTCTATTCTACGTTTATCCCATACTAAGTCCTGTTGCACTCTAGGAATCATGAAATCATTGAATTTCGAAACAAAAACTAAATCTAAAAACATGTACAACTATTATTAATTATCATATCTTATAACTTAAGTCTCAACTTAAAATAAAGACCAAAATATCTCTTTCTTCTACAATTTTGTTTAATATAGACATACTAGAGAAATTTGTTCAAAGTTCATAGTCTTTTTGTGCTTACCACAACACTTATCACATTTAAGGTGTGGGTAATACTTTAAAATACTGGCCCTGGACCTCTGTGGCTCGTATGTACTTCCAAACTGACCTGGGTTAGAAGTTAAACTCTGCTTCCTCCCTGTGGAGCTATCAACCGCTGTGACTCAAACATCTCTCGCACGTTGGGAAAACTGTTGTGGGCTCCACCCGTGCTTGCCTCGCTGCCGTAAGGCGTGGAAGTATTGCTCGCGTGCTGCATCTGGTTGGGATACCATGAGCTTCTTGTTGAGGCTTCATACTCGTTCTGGTTATAATTTGCGTGGCGAGGCGCTTGCTCTGAATTCATCTGCTGCAAGTATTGGCTCAACTGAGGGGAGAATTTACCTTGTTGCATTGCCTGTGGGTCCGTCCCAACGTTTGGGCTGTATCTCGACAATGCAGCTCTGTTGCTTGAAATATTGGCACTTGTATATGACGATATTGAACATCCGTATTGTCCGCCATAGCTTGGTTGCTGGCTAGCACCATAAGAAGAGTAGGGATAGCTATAAGCGCTATCATACAACGAACAGGAAGGAAACGATTGCGGTGTTGTGCGACTTTCTTGCGGCACTTCAACTGCTGCATGAGCAGATATTTCGGTATCTGCACTACCAAACATACAAGGCTCTCTCTTGATTTGAAACGCTGCATCTGGGCCAAGCTTGGAAATTGGATTTTCTCTTGTTTTGTCTCTTTCACACTCCGTTTCTTCTGGCGAGGTTGACTTGCAATGCTCTGTCTGTGTTACCACTTGGAGAGAATCTTTGCCATCTTCGATATTCTCGGAAACTGCGGTTGAAGTTTCTGTTGTGTTTGTTGGTGCTTGTGCGGAAGATGAAGGCGACTTTTGATCTTGTGAGTTAGCTTCTTCTTGTTGTTGTTTCTGCTCCTTCTCTTTCAAAACATCTTTCTTCCTGAAGCGTTTTCGCCTTCGCAAATAGCTCCCATTTTCAAACATGTTCAAGCTGTCTGGATCTAGAGTCCAATAACTTCCTTTTCCTGGCTTTTTGTCATCTCGTGGCACCTTCACAAAACATTCATTCAAGGAAAGATTGTGGCGAATTGAATTCTGCCAACCTTGCTTGTTCTCCCTATAGTACGGAAAGCGGTCCATGATAAACTGATAGATTCCACTCAAGGTGATTTTCTTCTCAGGCGCACTTTGGATGCTCATGGCTATCAAAGCGATATAAGAGTATGGCGGCTTAACCATTTCTCGTGGCGGATGTTGTGTCCGTGGAATTGGTGGATATAGTCCTCTAGCATCTTGTCTTTGCTGGTATTGCCCGTATACAGGAAAATGGACCGACGAATAGGGTGAAGTATTGGGCCTGTAATAATCATATCCTTGATTTCCATAGATTGGGGAAATCATGTTGTTTGTCGAATTGCACGCCGTTCCGTTTGCTTGATAAGGATACATAGCCATGTTAACAGCGGGAATGTTATCATATAGCATTTCTCGCACCTCACTGGCCGGTTGTTGTATATCAGGAACGTGCCGTCACCTTTCAATTCTGCTTATGTTTGGGAGGCGAAGCGCTTCATACATTAAGTGAAGTTACCACATTGTCACGCGCGCATAATACACACTATAACAATTCAGAACGTGATTGTCACTTCATGAAAGACTTGGCTTACCTTCATTGATGCAATTAGAACCTCAGCCAATAGGAACGCATCTCCAGTCGAGGCCCACACACAGTGAACGATTCTCAATTACAGAGTTGCTGGGCGGTTACAGTTGCAACTGACAGACATTCTTACTCACCTCTGCTTGTCAACACCATTTCAACAAAATTATGAATGTCGTGAAGAAAAAAGCTTCTCTGACGCAGTTCATTTTATTTATGTCAAAATTCCGTAGGTTTTTTTTAATTGAATCTAAAGGTGCCAAGCCTTAAATGAAATACCAGCCGGAAAAGGGGGTTTCTTAGACTTAGGGGTTGTTCCCATGTAGCTGACGTATTTGCCTTATGGTTAATATTCTTTGCAGTGTTAAAAAGAATTTTTAAATTTTTTATGTCTTTGTTAGCAAAAAAAATCACGGTAGCAAAACTTTGCACCATATGGCAAAGTGAACACAAGAATTACATTTCTGTTTCGTGTTTAACGACTTTATTCTTTATTCTTAAAAACTTTAGTTAAAGAAACCCAGGTGTGTACCAGCTAAGGTTCTTATATTATTGCAGAAAAAAAACAGAAATGGTAACACATACATGCGTATGGTTTTGTTGTACATATTGTATAACTAGCATACAATTACATTGCAACTTTTAGGAAACAAAACAAGTCAACCAAACTGATGTGTATTGTTTCCCGACATCAAAAAAGAGATATGTTTCAAGTACTTGAACAGTACATGTGCTAAAAAACTACCCTTGACGCCAGGTTGAAAACAAGTTTGGTGATCATAAAGAATATGTCTTTGATTGTGAACGCGATGTCCACTGTTAGTCTGAGATTGATTAGTGGTTCTGACGCGCTGAGAGGGGGCGTGATAACCTTATCACTTTCTGTAATGGAGCTGTTGGATTTCCATAACCTGCCTTCACCACGGCTGGTTCGTTGAGTGAGTGATTGAAAGATCTGTAGATGTTATCAGTCTCCCACATTTTAGAAATATACATTACTTAAGAATTAGATAAAATGTCTTTATTTTTACTTGTTGTGTCTCAGTTTCTTTTCTATCTGATAATCTTTAATCTTTGATCTTTGCTATTTTTGTATTACCCTTCTCAAAATAAGGATAACAAAATCTAAAGTTAAAAATACGAACAAGTTGTCTTTCGATGGTCCCAAAATAATTTCTTCATGAATAGCGGCCTATGTAATAAATGACCCGATTATCCGATTGTGTTCTTGTATTCCTTTCGACTGAAATCAGGAAATAAGGAGATTTAAAGGCAATTAGAAACGCTTTCAAAAAAATTATTGTTATACAGCCAAAGATTTTTCAAAAAGCAAGGAAAAATACGAATCTGTTTTTTTTTTTTTACATTTCAGCTCCAATTTCGAAATCGTTGAGTTGTAATGTCACCAGGGAGCAGCACATCCGCCATCACTTCTCCACCCATGTTTAGTACATGGTCAGTCCTCGTAAAGTTGTGGTCAGCTGTTCTCTTCCTCTCTGTAACACCAGCCATTGACATGCTATCAAACTATGAAATTAGCGAATGTATTAAGAAAAATCTGCGAAAAGGTCTCTAAGGTCAAACTGGATTGTCCTCTAACGTTCCTGTATTTGAACTTTACCCAAACCTTTCCTTCTTAAAAGTTAATATATTGAGAGCGACCATCGGAGGTTTAAATAAAATTATTATATTCACAAAAACTGAATTATCTTAATGCAATGGTCATCCAGAAAAAATTGAACTTTTTCTAATTTTTAATGTAAAAAAAAAACAAAAAAAAAACAATTACTGAACAAAGTCCGACATATATATCGTGTTTCACAGAGATTACTGATGCCTTTGATTAACTCTTCTCATTTTCCCTTTTTAATCACACCAATTTCCGTGGTCTGTCAGCGACTCATTAAACTTTCCAGTTTCCGGTTGGATATTCAATTAACAGCTCAACGTGCAACTGTTGGGGATAAAAAATGTAATTCATGAAATTTAAAAAAGAAACTTCTCAAAATTTATAACTCATAACTGGATTTCTCAGAACAGTTGAATTTTAATTTAATGCTGTTTTGAACCCAGAATTCTTACGCAAGTCTGCCATAAATTAAAAAATATTTTTATATGTAGTTTTGCCTCAGTCAGTGTCAAAAGTATTTTACTACATATACTGTAAGTGTCTAACAAGTGATTTAATATTATTGAATTCAAACTGTTTATTTTTTCGAAATACATTTTCCATGCGGTGTGGCTGTAAAAATTTTAGCTGAAATTTGTTTAAACTATCAGTCTTTTCGTTCGAGAGAGCATGAACGAAGATCAGTTTCCTATCTTAAAGCGAAAAGTTCATAAATAACAATATGCTTTCTATTTTTAAAATGAAATTTTAGTTTACATTAATAATTTTAAAAAAACTCGAGATTTTAAATGGGAAAAAACATTTACTATCATTAAGAAAAGGAAGGAAGACTTTTTTTTCTCAAAATTGCAGAATTTCCAAACCATTTATTTTATTTTCTATTATTGACGCCCCATTTAATATTTCTGTATTAACTCATAACCCAAATGCCAACGGAATCAACAACTTGCCTTGAGCCGAACCACATGACTACACCGCCGTCATATATACGAATAGTTCTGATGTAAGTTCTTAGCCGAAATGGATGTAAATAACGGTATTTACCAATGACAAATTTTCGCGTGGGAAAATTTTGAGCACATTTTTGGGTGTTTACATAGTATAAGCGAAGTTACAAGTGTCATACTTAAACAATGTTGTCAAATTGTTCAAAATGATGTCAGCTTACCGTTGGAGCGTATATAAGCTTGTTGAATTTTTCTTAGTCACTGAGAAATAGACGAATACCAGAGGTAGAACTCCTAATTTATTAGATAAAGGGATTGAGAACAATCCTAATGATACATTAATGCATGAGTTTTATTTTGGGGGATAGAATCGTTGTAAACTTGTTGCTTGCAGCGACAGTTCAGATTTGCAGATGCCAAAAGACAGCACAATACAAAAGTAAACAATTTCAAAAGGCTTTGACTTCTAAAAGCTTTTTTACATCCGCTTCCCCACAACTCCATGCGCGCTTCTGAACATCTGTATAACAAATGTATTTATAATGGCAAATATTTGATTATATTTTATAAAGACCATTAATGTTCATTGTCAGCTATACCGTGGGAAAAATGTCTTTCATTTTCGATGAATTGGAGTTTAGCCGGGCAAGAGTAAAATACATTTCAAATGTATGACACTCACTGATCCCCTAGAATTTTCATGTCAGCCGGGCTAGAACAATTCCTTATACCGGTAGGTGTATTGTAGAAAATAGCTTTACGTCAAAGCGCATGCCAATTTTAGCCAATGTACAAAAACTGTTTTCTTAACAATAATATTAATAAGAAACGACCGCCCTTGTACGCGCTTCAAAGATTCTAGTATTTACAAATATGGTTTTACCTTTAGTTTGAAGGCATGTTTGGACGCGAAAGTTACAACATTTATATCTAAACAGTCCTTAAAGAGACATCTTAAGACACTGTGACCTACTTCAAACACACCGGGCTTGTTTATTGTTTTGCTGGCCTCTTGAAATACTGTTATTTCAGCTCAAATCCTGCCGTGAAGTTTGTTTTGGTTTAAGCGGAGTACATTGTAATCATATGCGTCCAAACGTATAACTGGGGTAAGGATGTCACATGGTTAAAACATATTACTTCCAGAAAGCTTTTAAGGTTGTTAAAAACATCCGACGTATCCCCAATTCTGCTGCGGCAAAACGATGTACAAAATTACTGAAACAGAAAAACTTCACCTCAGGAAAAGTAATTTAGTTAGTGAGTTGGAAATGTTTGATGAATTTTTAAGAACTAAAAAGTTTTTTCAGAAACTTATGAACGATGGTAGTCTAATGGTTTTTGCAAATGACCATTCATTTAATTGCTGTAGCTATCGTTATTACCTAAAGATGTTTCATTAACTTGCCACAGCTCCTATCCCCGGCATCAAAATGTCTCCCACGAAGCAGATTTTTTATCTCAAAGTTAAATATTGGAAGCTATTAACCTTGTTCTTTTCTAATGTTTCCTACGACAGTAAAACTCGTGATAAAATAATTTTGATTGTCATCAGAAATTTTGAAACTAGTTAATAATTACTACAACTGAAAAGATGCATATGACATAGCTAACATTCTGATATTAAATCATATATATTTATATAATGTATATTAGTATAAACCTACTAATGGTCTAACACGCATCGTGCATTCTGACTGGCTACTCTACTAGAGGTCTATTTGTGATAGCCTACTACTAGAGAAAGATGGCGGATCAAAATAGTAATGAGCCCCGTTTTGTTATAATATCAGAGGATTTCATCAATATTTTAATTTGTACACCCTTTTTGACCGATTAGTAGGTTTATACTAAAACAATTAGACCTCTCGGCCTTATGGATTACGAGAATGAATAACCCATTCAGCCTACGGCCTCATGGGCTATTGACTCGTAGTCCATTCGTCCTCGAGGTCTAATTGTTAAATATAGAATAAAAATAATACTAACTGATAAAATTATAGATTTATAACGTATATATAATAAATAGAGGATATTACACGGTGGCGCGAAGATATGAATTTTATTTTTGAGTGGCAAAATATTTTTCTTTCTTTCATTTTTTAAAAAGATTGATAAACACATATATTATCATCATATTTTTAACACATAAACGACAACTTTTAGCTTCTTTGCAGACATGTTTCGGCAGCGTCTTCTGCCTTCGCAAGCGCCGTTTTTGTTTTAGGAAAATATGCCGAAACATGTCTGCAAAAAAGCTTAAAGTTGTCGTTTATGCGTTAAAAATATTATTAAGTCTGTTGATCTATCATCATATTATAGTTCTTTAGCTATCTTAAGAAAACTGCGACACCTTCATTAAGAAAACAGCAAGTAGAAAGCTTAGTCATATCGAAACTTGACTGCTGTGACACTGTTTTTAGTCCTCTATCCGAATACCAACTGAAGAGATTACAAAGCGTGCAAAACGCAAGCGCCGTTTTTGTTTTAGGAAAATATGCCAACATAGAAGATCGACGTGATAAGTTTGAAATGGCTTCCAGTCCGTGAAAGAAGAGAGTTAAGTATCTTGAAATTAACGCATAAAGCACTATATAATGAAACTTGGCCAGCCTTTCTACGCTTAGAATTACATTCTGTTGATGGGCACAATCTAAGATCATCTTCCGCAATCCAGCTTTCTGTCCCGAGCCCCGAATAAGTTGACACTTTTCAGCATATGGCAGCAAATATTTTTAACATACTGCCAGAGTACATTAGGAATACAAAATTATATGCGCCCTTTCTAAAAGCAGCTAAGGAGTTCCTTTTGCACAAGGCAAAATCGCTTCTAAATAAGTAATTTAACTTCAGAGTGTTTTTATACAAGTTTCACACGTTTTTTTTATATTATAATTTTTAGATTTTATACTTATTTAATTTTTTTAAATTTTATCATTTTTACTTTAGCCGCTAATATGTTATAATGTATTATATTGTAATTAGGTATTAAGAGGCGAAGAG
>JAOBBB020006229.1:0-25661 GCA_025331005.2 Zoanthus gigantus | reverse complement strand
CGCTGTCATTAGTGTTTTACAAGGAAAAACGTGACAAACAAAGTACTTAAAACTGAATTTCTCTGTTTTTCGCTGTGCTTTAAACCGTAAACATTGTTGTGTTGGCAGTGTTAATATTCAACTGGAAGCTGCACAAGTACCTTCTTCTACGTCATCACACCAGGACTTCATTATGGCATGTATGGTCGGTCAAAAACAACAGCTGTCCCAAAACTGTCTTGTTTGCATGTTTCCAAACTCAAAAAACGTAACAGGAACCGCGAAAAACTGTTTAATTTTTGAAACTTAGTATTACTAAAGGGTTCTACTTTTCATCTAAATGATAAAAAAATAAACGATATACTTTAACATCTTGTTTTAAGGAGTTTGAAGTGAAGTTTCTTTATTTAAAAAATGGTTGGAATTGACTATGGCAAAGTTTGTGACATCACAACTTAAATCAAGGAAAGTGATAAGCTAAAAATGCTTTAAGTGTATATATCAGTTGAACATCGCAACTATATTTTACAAGAAGTTTGAACAGTACCGGACTCTGACTATACTAAATTCTGCTTTTGACGTCACGAACCAGGAAATAGTATAGCGATTTTTCAAAACTTTAAACGGAAAAAATAACCATGAAGAAAAATTGTTTTTTTGCCATCACCTTTAGAAGAATAAGAATATTTTATACATATAAAAAACCCACAACTGATATATACACTTTGAATCGTGTTTTATAATCTGAACATCACGTGACAGTCACACCTCATTTGATATCACTCTTTGTACCTGATATGTTTTTTATTTAAGAATACAGAGGTACCTGATATAAATACACCCCAACAATCAATACCACGAGCATGAGCTAACTAAAATTATTATATAGATACTAATGAAATACCAGGATTTATCCACGGACAAAAATTTGGTATCCGGTGAAGATACCATTTCACAATGTGAAGATATCACGGTTGTCATAACTACTTCAGTCTAGCCAATAGAAATTACCATCAAATTAAATCGTTGTCCTGGTATTTCATTGGTGTCTATATAAAAAACAGAATATTACATGTCCTCTAATTTGATCTTCTAGTGTTCAAGTCGATATCTCACGAGTGAGTGCAATCCTTCAATGAACTACTCTCAAAATGGCAGATGTTGCAGGATTCCATTACTGTTCCAATGCGAACCATTACGTATGTTAACCCCCAGAAAAATTTAAATTGCCAATTTCCAAACAAAACAATTCTTTAAGTAACCTTACTTTATCAAGCCCAATAAATGTCGCAACTCCAATGTTATTCTGTTTCAGGAACTCTACACATTTCTGTGCAGTGTCGATTGTGTCACATACAATGTTGTCCAAAGCTCCACAAGCAGTGCTTATAGCAACATCATATTTGTCATCTATCGCACCCAGGTCCCCCTACAATAAGCAAGACATGACGATTAGAAGGATAATTGGTAATGCAAATTTAATATAGATAAAAGTAATCAAATATATCCTGTGGATGCTCGCTCGTGGAGTGACCCAAACTCACTCGACTTCTTACGACAAACATGACTGGCTAAAATCAAGAATGAATAAGAACTGAATCAGTGTTTCTCAGTGACTTCTAATCGACTAGATGAACAATGATACGATTGGATAAAATAACTTTCTATTGTTACATTTTTTCCCCACCAAAAATAATCTTAATGCTCGTTGATTTTCCACTCGCAAAATCCAAGCCATTCTACTTTCAGCCCGGAATTGCTTAGCAGACATTTAAACTCAACAGAGAAAAGAAAACCTCTGTACGAATCTTGATATTCTGTCTAGCATTCCTGAACATGTCATAAAATGTCATAATAGTCAAACCCTGATAAAAAAAAAGTTCTGACGGCACAAAGGCTGGAAATATCTGTTTATTATAACAGCCTGCTTGGTAAGGTGCCAGTCTACCGTACGGAAGGCTCGGGTTTGATTTCCGGCCGGACCAACACTCAGGTTCTTAAAATAATTGAGGAAAAGAAAGGTGCTGCCTTTGTTATAACATCAACAAATGGTTAGACCTTCGCGTTTTCTCGGATAAGGACGTTAAACCGTTGGCCCAGTCTACCGATCCCCTATATATATCGGGGGACTTAAAAGAACCCATGCACATCTATCGTAAAGAGTAGGGTGGTGATCCCGATGTTGTGTGGTCTGTCTCTTCTACTGAGAGCATTATTAATATGTAAAAATATTTGTGAACCACTGTAGAGGATGATCTATATAAGTCTCTCAACTGTCAGCTCTGTAATTGTTTGTAAATGATACTGAAAAGCCCCTTTAGGGGAGTTTTCATTAGATATTTATTTATTTATTTATTAACAAACACAAGAATTCAAACAGGTTCTAACAAGTTCTGAACAAATGTTTGTATTCTGCTTTTAAAAGGGAAAATAAGAAAATATTGAATTGTCGCATTAAACTTGATACAAAATTTACTGTTCTTACAAACAACATTGGTTGGTTCTAACAGTTTTTCATAAAACATACTAGACAGAAACTAAATTCTTAACAGTAAAATCGGTGCATGAGAAACTTTCCATCTACATAAGGAAATGGACAAACTGTACTGCTGCTGCCCAAACACCTTATTCGACGTATACCAGATCATCCAAGGAACGCCAAGAAATGTATATTAAGTATTCACTCCGACGAACGACTACAGTCCCAAATGTCAGGTTTTTTTTTGATATTCTTTCTCAATTCACTACGGTGTAAAATTTAAAAATGTAACTACTTGTAAAACTGTTTCTATAGAAACACCGACGCAGTATTCCATTTATGAAATATACTAAGTATTACTTAGTTTTTGCTATCACTTACCAATCTGCCAAAAATTCCTGGTATACTTCCGGACTCTTTCTGCTGCATTAACGACTCCAGAACCTTTCCCCTAAAAACACAAGAGTGGATTTTGATTGGATTAGTGAGAGTTTAGTAATCTTGATATTGTTTACGTTTTTACAACACAGGCCAAAAGTTACACTTACCTACTGCGGGCTGCTTGGAGAGAACTTCTGGCTTCCTCAACCTTTCTTAGCGTACTGCGAAGCTGCAAGAAAAATATCACATAACGTTTTGAGGGTTCTCAATAAGTGCCAACGAATGGCAATATCACCAGCTATTTGAACATTTTTGCCGGCTGGAAATTGGCAAAGATAAGCGGAAAAAAAAACGCTTTAAGAAAAAAAAATAAATGAAATAAAACCTTCCGTCACATTAAGAATATCTCAAATCTTATTAAAACCCTGCTTTTTACATCGTATAAAGATTGGACTACTTACACTATATACTGTAGAAACCTTAATCTTTGCTTTTACATTTTCTAAACTCTTGTGTAATTTCTTGTAAAACAAATCCAGTTAATAATTTCTGCAAGCTTTTTATCAATCTTTCCAAACTCGAGAAAACAGCTCCCCGCTAACTTGCTTGAAAAAATATATTCAATTCATATTTTTAAGCTTGTCAACAAATAAACTATCAAGCCATTCAGCCACAAACTTCCACAAGAAATATTGCCGCGGTGATACTCACACGATGCCAAAAAATAGCTCATGTGAGTCAGCACTCTTTTAATCAGCAATCTGCCGAAACATTTTACATCTAATTTTAAAATACGTTTGGATGACCAGCCACAAAAGGGTATGTGATGACAAACTGCAAAATACAAACAAGGTCAATTTGGGGTAACTATACAGATCCGTTTTAGTTTCTACCAAGTTTTAACAAAGAAATGATAAATGACGTAGTTTGACGTTACACTAAGCACTTTTATAACTCAATACAGTACTTACTTCCTCTGATGCTTTTTTTTCACCCTCGTCAGCCTTTTCTAATTCTCGTTCTGCTTTTTGGAGCTTTTTCTTAGTTTCAGGCAAATCTTTTTCTAAAGTCTTTAGTTCACTAACAAATGAAGAACAAGCAGCAAGTTAAAATGTTTGTTAAAATGATCTATTCCATTTATTGATACAACAGCCGTAATTTTATTTGAAAAACTAAATTCTGGTAACTAAATAGTAATAGGGGATAAATATTGCTGCTAAAATAGTATCTTGCAGTACAAGGCATATCTCGAGGAACGACTCAATCTTTCTCCTCTCTACCAAACAGAACTGGGTAAGTTTGGTGTACCATAGAGTTTATAACACACTCAGAGACAACAACAATAATTGTAATAAAGTACCAACATACCTCTCCCTTTCTTTTGCCTTTTTTACAGCTTTTTCCAAATTGGATATAGCAGTGTTGCGCTGTGAGAGTACTCCTTCTTGCTGACTGGTATAAATCTCCAGCTCACTCTTTGCAACATCAAGCTATAAAACAAACAATCAAAGGGAACTATGAATTAGTAGTGGATACATTAAACTTGAAATTTTTTAAAAATAGTTAAATTTCCTTTTACAGCAACATATTTCTGGATACAGTTTAAAGGAATTGGAACTATTTTGAACGGATGGTGTCGGGTGAAAAGTCATAAGATTTTATTTTGATTCTAAACATTAAAAAAATAAAACTTTTTTATAAAATGTGACTGTTCTTCAGCAGTTGCGTCATACAAGTTAATTTGCTTCTCGAGTTGCTCGTTGCTGCATGTGCCATTTCTTCGTTAAGTAAACAGAACAGTTCCGGCATTATTTCGGAAAGTCGACATCAGTCGTTCTCACGTTGAATTATCGATTTTGTTTACATCTGAGTGAGTGACAAATTTGCATATTCTGACCCACCGCAATAGTCGTTTCTACGCTTCGCGTATCCACGACTAAAAATTATCATAAATATCAGCTTAAAATGAAAAGTTGGGGAGGCTGGTACCGACGAAGCCAACCTAATTAATGTTATTTATTATTTCAATTTTGCAAATGTAGTTCAAATACTGAGATGTACGATTAAATAATAAAATGCCGACTCGGTATTTTCAAAAACTTCTATTTTTTCACAAAATACATTTGTATCAATGGCGATAAGATGGTGTGGAGCAAAAATGATGGAGGCAGGTCAATGAAACTAGATATTGAATTGAATTGAATTTTTATTTCGCCATAATCTAAATTTTCACATGATTAATTGTCAATAAATATTATTTACAATAAATACGAATCGATTATTGAATTAATTATAGAATACATAAAGTAAGTAATTTAACAACAACAACAATAATAATAATAATAATAATAATAATAATAATAATAATATCAAAACCTCATTGACGTAGCAAGTTGCATGACACATTAATGGACATTTCAAATCATTTCCACTCATAGCCGACCTAAGAGTCAATCTAAAATATTTTAATACAATCAGTAACTTAATATTTTGCTGAGAGTAGAAGTATTTGTGCAAATGTATATCATTCTTACATGGGACTTTGTTTCGTTGACAGCTTTGTTTAGTTCCATTAGCTCAGCTTCTTTAGCCTAAATCCAGACAAATCTCCACTGTTAGATGCAAGGAATTACATACATAATACACATACATTGCCTCAATAGTATTGCACCAACCAAGAATCAGAGTTTTCGTGGCTGTATAACTGCTACGTAGCACTATTTTTGAAATAGGCGTAACTATTGCACGTGTCGTACATCGCAATTCTTCTACAAACACTATAACTACGTGGAAACTATTAAGCCCGGCACACACAAGAACTATCAGCTGAACAAAGCGTTATTTGTCACACATCTCTATCTATTTATTTCCTTTTGTTTTTTACATACCTATCTCCTTGCGTTATCTAGCTTAGCATCACTATATAACCAGCTCTTTATTTATCTCTCATGAATTCACTCCGATGAAGGACTACAGTCCAAAACATCAGTTCAAAAACTATTTTCACTACGGTGTAAAACTTATCTATTTGTAAGAGCGTCATTTGTAAGATGTGGCATAAGCAAAAGTCGTCTAGAGTGCACTACCATTTTCAAAGAAATTTATTATGTGCACCATCGGCGCAAAAAATAAAAAACATTTCCCCCAAGTATAAAAATATTTTAGCGTTTCTCGCTACAGCTAAGGGAGAGCTTCTATATAAGACATTATATAAGGAAAGCTGCCTGCTAAGAACTTTTTTAGACTCAAAATATACATTTGTATTTTAGCTTCTTTTTATAAACCGTATTTTTTTTCGATTAGAATGTTTGTTGTTCCACATGTATCTTAAATATTTCATGATCTGCTTCTGTAGGTAATTAAACATCTTCCAAAATGTAAGACTTTATTTATAATACCGTGGCAATTTTAATGAAAGTGTCGAAAATTCGAAAATGCAGTTTAACAATATTAAGCTTTGACCAACATCTTTAAGATAAAAATTTATTCTGTGTTTCCACGAAGAAAGAATAATGGTAATGTTTCTTGAAACAAATGGCTTTTTGTGATTTAATCAAAGTTAAATATACTCGACAACGATGCGTGTATAAATGCAGTGAGACAAAATAACGTATATATTGTTTTTAATAGTTCACTGTCACAATGTAGTAATTTTTTAAATTAGTGGAACAAAAAAGCCCACAAATTAATATTTACTGAGAGATATATAGCATTACAACTACAAAGAAAGTTTACCTCCTTTTCATTTTGGATTCCTTGAGTTTCATGTTTCAACCCTGCATGAGAATCATTGCACAATTCACTTGTTAGACGAAGTATAATTTATACTTTTCTAAATCTATATGTAGTTCTCAACTACAATATTTTTCCAGACCACTACACAATCTTGACACTATAAACATTTTCCAAGCCATAAAATTATCGAGTACAGATTACAATGTATACGTGAAGCCACTAAAATGGGCACTAGCGCCACGTTAATGACGTTATTTTTTGAAGTGCGACTAACTCTTTTTCTTGTTTTTGTTTCAAACTATTTATCATACAATATTACGTGCTTTTGCGAAAACTTTTTTGTTTTTGGTCAAATGTTACTTTTTCATAATACTATGAAACTCGATAAGTTTTCTCCATCTTGGTTTAAGGCCGCGTCCTGAAGGGGACTGGTAATAAACGTAAATGACGTCATTCTCGTCCTAAATTTATCTAAAGAATAAACAGTTGAGTCAGATAAGGGTGAATATACAAATGAATTCGTGGAATAGCGTCAGTTTTAAAATCTAAAAGTTATCAGGCAATGCTTTCTATTGCATATTAGACCGTCATAATTTGGCACTGACGTCATTCGCGGCTATCGCCAGTCTTCTTCAGGACGCGGCCATGATCCAAGATAGAGTTAACTTATATCGAATTTCAAAGTACTAAGGGAAAAAAAGAAGATTTGATAAAAATCAAAAACGTTTTCTCTGAAGTGCTTAATCTTGTATGATAAATAGTTTAATGCAAAAGCAAGAAAAAAGGGTTAGTTGCACTTTAAATCTACCATAAATGATAGTGAGCCTGACTGTTAAATATCATCACTTTTATCTGGGTACATGACTGGTAATCTAAAACCATAACCACAGAACTAATATGTACTGATCAACACAAAGCATAAATAACTTAGATTGACCTGCCATAACTTCTGCCAACTTTTCATCCTCCACAACCTTTTGTGCCTGCAACAACAACAACCTTACTAGTAAAAGTTTTACAAATTATTTGAATCATTACAGATGGAGATTAGAACATTATCAGGGTTCCTGCAGCTAACAACCATTAAATTTAAGGCCTTTTAAGAACTTCAACAATGAAAAGAGTAAACTGTTAGGAAAAAGTTCGCTTACGATTAACATAATAAAATATGCACTGTCACACAAATAGCTTGGATCGGATTGAGTGTGATCTCAAAACAAACGTTGAGAAAAATAGAGGGTATTAGGGAAACGTGGTAGTAGATACTTATGGATTTCTGCATGAATATCAACTGTGTGCTCGGCAGATAAATCTCCTACAACAGAGACATACACAAACTAACTTGGAGATCCAGTGACAGCCAGATTCTCAGCCAAATTGAACAAATCATTATCAAATGAAAATCGCAGCGATTAGCTGAAGATGTCCTGTCTAATATGAGGTAAAGTTAAAGTATTTAACAGTGATTAATACCTGAATGTAAGAAAGAAATGGTGAAACTGTGAATCACAGAAGCCAAGAAGTGATCCAAAGCAATTAATGTTCACAACCTTCATGTTCATTTACAAGAAAACTGTTTGCCATCGAGTTGAGAAAATGAGTCAGTACTTCAGTAAACACCGAGGAAGAATGCCATAGAAATAAAGTAAGATAACACCACGATTGTATGTAAGGAGATAGCAGACGTTACTTGGATTGAGAAAGAATACAGGAATTGTTGTAACCCAATACGTGAAGATCCATTGAGGTAAAAAAGACTTTAAGTGTAATATCACCTGAACTGATTGAGCGCGTTTAAAGAATATCTCTCTCGCTAAGTGCCATATCCATACGGAACATTGGCGATCATGGCTCTCCACAACATCCTATTGGTTGCTCTCAACAGTTGTAGTTCTTTCATCTTTTTCATCTTTCTTTTTGGGACTTGTTCTATCACCTATTTACTCAGACTCTCCAAGTATGTTTAGCATTGCCTTCCCCTGCTTCTTGTACGTTCAATGCATCCTGTTAGACTTAGGTTCTCCGACCCTTCTTTCCGGATTATGTGTCCTAGGAACATTAGCAGCAGTTTTCTGATAGTCTTCATTAGACTTTTTTCTGCACCTCCTTTTCTCAAGACTTCTTCATTTGTCATATGCTCTGTCCATGATAATCTCAGCATTCTTTGGTAGAACCACATCTCAGCAGCTTCCAATTTCTTCTGGAGACATGGTGATAATGTCCATCATTCACTGCCATATAAGAAAATGGATTTTACATAGCAGTCCGGCAGTCCTTTCTCGGTTTTCATGTATAGCTTTCTATCCTTCAGCACCTTCTCCAATTTCTGAAAAGTATCCCTTGCCATTTCAATTCTTCGCCGGATTTCTGCACCGCATTTGCCATTATCTTAAATCACACTGACCAAGTACTCAAACTTTTCCAATTGTTTTATAATAACATCTCCTATTTTTAACCTGCATCTAGGTGTTTGCCTTTTACTTACGACCAAGCATTCCGTCTTCTAACAGTTGATAGTCAATCCTTTCTTCTTGCTCTCATCTACTTGTCTACAGGTTGTTGTAGCTTTTCTTCAGATTCACCGAGTAATACAGTGTAATACATCTGCATATCACAGGTTGTTGATGTCCCACCGATTACAAACCCATGTAAGCCTTCTAAGTCTCTGAGTATCATTTCACTATACAGATTAAATAAATCTGGTGAAAACACAGCCCTGTTGCACACTTGTTACTCACAAGTCTCATTGTTTGTCCTCATGCATGCAGTCTGTCCCCAGTACAGGTTCTCGAGTAGACGAATATCATTGCCATTCAAGTCTAAGCCTATCAACAGCTGAAACAGTTCTTTATGCTTAAACTTGGTGTAATCATTGAAACACATGTATAAGTCTTTCTGTTGTTCGATTGCTCTTTCAGAAAGCAAGCACATAGCATCCATACCATGAAGATGGCATTTCTAGGACTGCTATTCTCAACAAATCCACACTGTTCATCTCCTATCTCTGGTTTTATTCTCCTTCGTGCTCGCATCATGATTGTATAACGGCTTCCCAATCGTTCGAGTTGCCTGTGTACATGTCACTATAATTAGCATAAGGCCTGGTTATCGGCACTCAGAGCTAGTCATCGTTTTCAAGAGGCACACAAGTCGTGAGTACTTAATTTAACCTAGTTTTAGCGCATTTCTGTTGTTCATACTGCCTTGTAAGTATAGTAATTATTGTTTGTACTTTATGTTTTAGTTTGACGGGTTTTGTAAGAATTTGGAAGCGATAAAGCGATAGAATTACAGAATCTAGTTTTGTCGATGTGTGAGAGTCGCTAAGTTTTTAGCTTGCAAGAGTTCCCGTAAGACCTGTGCCCTTTACTAGAATAGTATCACTACCTGCCCTCGATTAGCCCATGGCCATATGCAGGTAGTCCATAACTGAAATGTAAACTTTTTTGGAAAATAAACAGTTGTTGTTGTTGTTGTTGTTGTTGTTGTTGTTAATATCAACATTAACACTATAGAATCATCCATCTTCATGATCACCATTGTCTTCACCTTTAGTAATGTCTTCAACACTATTATTTGCCCTCATCACAACTATTGTCGTCATCATCAAAATGTTAATTTTAATCATCACTTTTATCATCATCAATTAATGACACCTTACCTTTGTTTTCACCGTCGTCATTCTGGACATCACTATAATGTATCTTCATCACAACCATCGAATTCATCATCGACAACAAACATTGTTTGTTTCTCAAAACTTGCAAATCTTTAATGTAATTGTTGTTTTTTCGCTTTCCCTCACAGATGCCGGAGTATCCCCGGGATGTCCCAGAATACCCAAGGGATGCTGGTTCAGTGGGTAGGTATCGTAGCAACAAGAAAGGAACAAGCTGACATTTAGTTTTTGCTTTTTCAACGGAAAATCGTATCTGTGGTAGGTTTACCCAGGTCGAGGTTTTTCTTTTTTAAGTATCTAAAATATGTGCATCAATAGACCAGTAATATCCTAAAGTTGGGCTAACTCTTTGGTGTACAGCAGAAAAAATCGTATAGTCCTTAAACATGTACAGGAATAGAAATTGGAAAATTTTTTTCACTAGACATTCGATTCGGACTAGTAATCAATCAGGTTCACTAGTCCTTTCCATTTTTTCGAGATCGTTTACCAGCTTGTTTAATTTATTTTACAGCACCAGTCATTAGTTTTCAATACACTTCTTTGTTCCATCTAATGCAGCCTTCTTTCATTTTTCTGTTGAATTAACATGCCCATGAAACACCGTCACTCTATGAACATGTGTCCACTGTTTGTGGAAAGTACTAGTGTGCGGACCAGCGGACTACCCCTGAAACGCTGAAACTTCTGTGTTTGTTTGCAATTGCAGACTTTTATTCGCAGCTGACTGACTAACCGATGACTGGCAATTCGATTTGGTATAAATTACCTTATGTTTTGCATTACGATTTCACCAAATCTTAACCGTTTACTGTAATACAATGCTGTTCAAAGTTCCACTTACTACTGTGGTGCATCCACACAATTTAGTTCTTTGAGCGATTTTGTTTCTGGTTAGCGTCTGTTTTCTGATAAGCAGTGTATATATATTATTGTGTCTCGTTTACTCTGGTATATAACGTCAGAAATCGCTTAACTATCAACCACTAATAAAACTGATATTTTACAACATGATAGATTTCTTGTCTGTAAGCACGGTTTGCATTTGAATCACTTAAGAATGAAATTTTCCCGTTAGGCAAATGAAATGAACAGTTCTTCAATTTGTGGTACACTGTGTCAGTTATCTTCGAGATCACGAACTGCTATCGAATCTGTTGTTTTTTCAGACCTCGTTTTTGTATTTGCTAAAATTACATGCATGGCGGAGTGATCACGACATTTGAGCTTGCGTTTTAGAATTATAAAGTTAGATGAGGATCATAATCGATTTCTTCTCTGTCCAGAAACACTGCTGTTGAACATCCAGGGTCTGTTAAGAATAGCCGCAGAAAACGCCAGACAACAAGAACGGAAGGCTCATTACGAGAAAGGTAAGTTTCAGGCTTAGTTCGAGTTTAGTTTTGTTTGCATTTATTTCAGGTTTACAAATATACGTTTGAGTAAATATAAATGTTTACAATAATAGTGAAAAGAATCTAAGTTTAAAAGTATAGTGAAAAATGATCAGTGTTTTCTTGCACAGCAGAGTGCTCGATGCTGGCTTGCAGAGAGTGATAAAATCACAAGAACCTACATAAAAAGTGGATTTATATTTAATAAAGTTTTTTTTGTAGTAGTATCTATGTTATGCTATTTCTAATTATAGTTGGCCTCTTTTGGAAAAGTTAGTGATTATTATAGTTTCATTTTCTCATATTTCTTAAGGTATATCTTATTCTAGTTGATTGTTAAGGAGAAAAAGTTTACTTTTTTTTTTAAATCACGAGAATGGAAAAGATATAATTTTGCTTTAATTGTAAGGTGAATACTTTTCCGTTGATGGGACGTGGTTGAAATGATGTATTTGTTTCCAGTTCTCCTTCAGTACAGAGATACGCAGAATATGGTTTATTTTATTTCTACAACTCTTATATATAGACATAAAAGTTACTGTTTCTCCAGATAAAACAATTTAAAAATGAATCTGAGAATGTTCCATCGTTTCGATAACTCTACCCCAGCACGTTGTTTAGCTGGTAGGCGGTTCAAGTCTTGGCACTCAGCCCCTCTCGGGCACTTCGGTGTCAGCTATTTTGGAGAACACTTGATTTCTTTGCGCTGTGAGCCGATTATATTAAAAGCAAGCCTGTGTAGACATCTTAATTATTGGCGCTATTCTTTTTCATTGAGGGAAAGTGATGTAGAAACAAACTTTGCGAGGCTATTAAGCTTTGACTTAGTTTAAAGTTGCACGTCTTTTGTCTTTAAGACCAATGCTCGAATGTTCCCTCGGTAATATTAACCATAGTCGCGTCAAGAATGGTTTATTTTATTCAAACAGTTTTAATAAAAATGGGATGATTCGATAAGATCTTAACATCACTTGGCGGTAAGATAAGATCTTAACATCACTTGGCGGTAAGAGACAACGTTAGCTTTTTAAGCCTTGATAGGAAGCTAAGGAGGAAGGTATTTATCTGTTGCAGGTTTTAATGGATGAAAGTCTTAAAACTCACATATTGAAAAACGACTGCTGATTGATTCCTAGTCTGTTGCTCGTATCCACTGACAGAATCCAAATCTTTGTTTCGGGACAAGAAACATTTATTAACGTGGGAAGTTTGATGACATTACATGCTAGGGCATCCTACACAGATCCTTTTAGAATATCCATGTTTTCTTTTTAGAAAAGAAAACTTAGGAACCCTCTTTCAAGCAAAAAGAATGGCTTTGACCAAGCACGCTGTGCTCTCTATCTTTTATGGAAGTTTTACCAGCCGAAACGCACTACACATCACCTGTCTTGTGTCAGCCTTTGATTTGACGTGTGTGTCCAAAGTCAAAGAATTGCGTGTTGGCATGGTTGGCGCAGTTGAAAGATCTCTGCTTTCCGTCCACAAGGTCCTTAGCTTGATTTCTGTTTTGCCGAAATTTGAAAATTTGTGTGTACTTCTTTTTAGCCTAAGCTAACTCAGCTTTCCATCCTTCCGGGGTAGGTAAATGAGTACCAGCATCTGCTGGGAGCTAACCTGGGATGGTTAAGTGTCCCGTCCAGGGGGAGTCAAACACTCTCATCCGCTTAACACTACAGAAACCAGAAATAAACACCGGCTCTATGGGCCACTAGGCTCGTAAAGGATTAGACGACCGAATGTTTAAAAAGACGAGGAGAAATATTGTCTAACCCACTTGCCTTAGTTGTCTTGTGTTCACATTATCAGCTAGGATGCAAAGTGGCGTTAATAATCAATCTAGGTGACAATAATGAAGTTTTGACAGCAGTTAGCGATTCAGCGAGGGTAAGGATAGGTGGGAAAAAAAAAGCGCAAATTTGATAGCTTAAATACGGCTAGAATTGTGCAATAACAAGGACTTCTAGGATTCTTGACTTTTATTCAACGATAAATTTAATTTTTTAAAGAATTTTTGCGTATAGAGTACAAATAATAAAAAGTGTAAATGAATCGACGTATTTCAAAGATATGCTTGCAAACATTTTAATTTCAAGCACAAGAACACCATTGTTGCGAGCATTGTAAAATTATGAGACAATTAAAGCAAATTACACGGCTACCTTAGGGTTTCTCCATTCGGCCTCACGCGCTTCTTCTTTATCTTTCTTTTTATCCTAAAAATGAAATAAATCAAAACACTAAACGCAGATCAAAGGGCTCTTAGAGCCAGCTCATTCATGTAATGGACAATAATATTAAACAATCTAATAATTAAATCATAACTTTTTTCCAAATGTTTTAATAGTAAATTGTATTACAAAGTAAGAAAAAGGCTGCCATTATAGGCAATTTTAAGTTAAAGAAAAGAAAGGAAAAAACTAAAATAAAAAAAAGGTCAGTACGGGCCTCGAACTAGGTTCGTGAACACGAAAGTCAAAAATTCTACTATGGAGCCATGCTCGCAGGACACTTTCACTTCCGTCTACGGTCCACAATTTCCGTCTACAGATTTCGGTCTATAACTAAGTCCGTCGACATTTCACCCCCACGATACTCATTCATTGCTTGCGCATGCGCGCGCATGAATGAGCTAAAAAAGAAAAAAAGTGTATAAATATTTTATACTGAAGAAACTGTGGGTTAAATCATCATCAGGGTTTCAATTTCATAATTTGCGTACATAACCTTTTTTCACCACAGATAAACAGCTATATATCCCGAGCAGTTTTATAGAAGATTGGCTTAAATGGTTAAGGATCTAACATCACACCATTTTTACAGCGGGCTAGTTTACTAATTGCAGCTGTATAACGCAAATTAAGCTCAGGCGCTCCTATAGTAACAAGCCCTGGGTTAAATATTTAATCCACGTTTCTATTTCAAGTATTTCCTTTCAAAATCATAACATTTCTTACCGTTAATATTTTGTTGGTGAATAAAGTTGACTTTTAACTTATTGTGATCAAGATTCCAGTTACAATCGAAAGCTTCAGCTAAAACTACACTTATGTACTGTGAAACCAAAATAAAACTATTATTTTGTTAGAAGGCTTTTAACTTTAGTTAAAAAACACTTACAAATATTCAATTACCATTACAAGCTACAGCTAGTTTTTTCAATAGCACTTTCTTTCGAAATCAAAACTGGTCTACTTCAGTATTCATTGATAGCAATAAAAACCAAACCGATAAGTTTACTTACTCTGATGTTCACAAAACAGCTGACAGGAATCCAAATCACTGCTGCAAAGAACATGATGGTTCCAACAATGTTTGCCTTCATGAACACTGCGAATTCGTTAACAGTCAGCTTAGTAACCCAGCTCCAGAACTTCTCAATGACATCCTGGGATACCTTCTTACACACTCCCTACAATTTAAATTGAGAAGAGAAGAAATACATTTTAACGCTTCTAGAGGCCAGACCTTAGGCGAAAACAAATTAATACAATACTGGGGAGAAATATCTGAAAAAAAAAAAAAAAAAAAAAAACACCATGAACCTGAAACTGGGTGGATGATCAACAGAATGAGATGTGAGCATTTGATTTTCACCAAAATGTTACATAGGTTTAGGAAACTGAAAATATTTGGAGCAAACGTATGCTACATTACTGTTGAAACAAAAGTTACAACTCGAATTTTATCAAAATCAAAGATGACGGAAGTTTATCTCTCGGTATTGGAAAGAGAAACTTTCACGGACATTTCGCTGTGATCAAAGAGCGAAGCAAACGGTCTTGCGAAGGTAAGATTTTAGAGCCTGTTTACATGGGAAAAGATAGTTTTTGTGCTAGGGTTACCCTGGTCTATTGTCTTTTCGTGGTTCATTTACATGGAGCCTAGGGTAACCCAATAGAACTAGGGTAGCCCTAGCACGCATATATTTGTTTATTTAACGTACGTAAACGTTCTCGGGTAGGGTAGCGCTAGTAGAATGGTCCCACTCGGGAAAGAGACGCGATAACAGATCAAATAGCTAAAATAAACAGAAAATTGCAGTTTTCACATTGCAGTTGTGTTTGTATTTTCAGGCTTGATGATGTTGTCGAGATGACAACGAAACGTTCCTTTTTATAATTAGTTTTCATAACAAATTGTTTTCCAAAGGAAACCTTGAGTAGTATTCACTTTTAACCATCGATAAAAAAAGAAACATTTGGCATAATTATACAACATTAAAATATAGACCACACAACATGCAATGGTGATTAATATCCCATTCTTCAATAGTTAGCAACAGAGTCGTCTCAGTGAAGATGTTAATGATAAAAGTTCTTGTAGTGACAATGATGAAAATGAAATAATTCATTATAACCATAATGCATAATAATGATAACATTATTTCAGTAACAACAGACTTATAACGATGATGAAGTCATACACTGCACTGCACAGTTTCTAAAACCTCACCTTATCACAAATGCCTCGTCCACACTGCTGACCATCGCCACGAACAGGTTGTTGGTTTCCAAGAGGCTTTGGTTTACAAGTATCACCCGCATTTCTCTTACAGCAAAACTTGCAAGCGTCAGCCAAGTTTTCACATATGCACGACGTCAGGTTGTGATGAGCTCTGCAATAGTCTTGGCACTGGCCATTACTGCACTTACCCCTAGTTGAACAAAAACAACAGATCAGCCAATAACTTTTCAACTTACTCATTCCTGGTCCACAGAATTTACAATTTACAGGCTGGCACCATCTAATAAGTGGCTAACATATGCTGAATGTTTAATCTTGCTTCTTGCCTTCTGGCTTCAACAAAAGGCATTTAATCAAAGCCCTGAGGAATAATTGCTACTGTGCAAGTATATGCGATCACCAGAATAGAGTGGTAAAGTGTGACGTCACAAAAACTAAAATTTGTGAACTTATGGAATTTGTTGAGATCATCCAAAAGATCAAAACTACAAATGTATTCTTGCCAAAAATCAACATGTTGGTAACAATTGTCGGCGAGATATTACTGCAGTTATGCTCTAATGACTCCATACAAACCCTTCTACAAATGGCTTGGTTCTTAACGTTAGGAACCAAGCCAATTTAAAAGGGATTTCTATGGGGTCATCAGAGCATGACCGTAGCAGTATCTCATTACTAACTGGTGGCAAAATGCTAAATTTCGGCATGGAGGCATCTTTCATCTTGTTCTTTACAAATATTGCAACAATTATCGATCCAAATGGACGGAGAAGCAGTAAGTTAGCTAAAACTTTAATGAAGATCCAGACTGTAGTGACTTGTTTCGGCATGGCTCATGCCTTTATCAGAATTATGAAATCAAATACACTATGTTCTTTAATTAACATAATCTTTTGTTCATTTTCAATTTATATGCTATGTGCAACTTTGATTTCATAATTCTGATAAAGGCATGAGCCATGCCGAAACGTGCAAATACAATCTTGATCTTCATTAAAGTTTTAGCTAAATATTACAACCAAATTAGTGATTTCACATATCAAGTTTTTGTGACGTCATCATTTTAGTACTCTATGAATAAAGGTTTTAAGTTTGTGCATCAATAATGATGAGACGACGTGCAACTATAACATGAAAAACTAAAGTGAATTGAAATAAGTGGCTTTTTAATAGGTTTAGTAATTGAGTATAATAATCAGTACCAATAATCAGTACTGACAGAACTGACCAAACTGAATGAAAGAGATTGATTGAATCTTAAGGTAACAGTTATGATGAAACAAACCTGCTCTACTTTCAAATGTTGATGATGGTAAAATAGTCCAACAAAAGAGTTGTTGTGTTGGTTTGGAGAAAAAGGATGCCATGAATCGAGTAAGATGAAGAGTGGGAGTTGGAGAGATTGCTGTCAAAGTGGGTTAAATTCGGCCACCTTTGTTTACGGGGATAAACCCAAATCAAAATTGGATGATGATATCCTATCGATTATAATCACTGAATTCACAACAATTAAATGTCGTCGCAATCATGTTTTATCATCATCATCATCATCTATTATCATCATCATCATCATCATCATCATCTATCATCATCATCACCATCATTTATCATCATCATCATCATCATCATCTATCATCACCATCATTTATCATCATCATCATCATCATCTATCATCATCATCATCATCATCTATCATCATCATCATCTATCATCATCATCATCATTATCATCATCATCATCATCATCATCATCTATCATCACCATAATTTATCATCATCATCATCATCATCATCATCATCATCATCATCATCTATCATCATCATCATTATTATCATCATCTATCATCATCATCATCCATCATCATCATCATCCATCATCATCATCATCTATCATCATCATCATCATCTATCATCATCATCATCATCATCCATCATCATCATCATCCATCATCATCATCATCATCATCTATCATCATCATCATCATCTATCCTCATCATCATCATCTATCATCATCATCATCATCTATCATCATTATCATCATTATCTATCATCTATCATCATCTATCATCATCTATCATCATCATCATCATCATGGTGACATTTATAGCCACCATAATCATCATCACCGCCATCATCATGATAATTATTGTCATCTCTATTACAACAAAGATAACCCTGTCAGGCATGAGGTCCGGGGAGAACCCCAATGTTATATAATGATGATAGAGTGGCGAAGAGTGACATCACAAAAATTAAAATTTGTGAACTTATGGGATTTATTGACACCATCCGAGCGAACAAGACTGAAAATGTAGCCTTACTAAAAATGAGCATGTTGGCGCAAGTTGTCAGCGAGATATTACCACAGTTATGCTCCAAGGACTACATACAAATCCTTCTAAAAATGGCTTGATTCTTAACGTGAACCAAGCCAGTTTTTATAAGGATTTGTATGAGGTCATCAGAGCATAACCGTGGAACTATGTCATCACTGATTGGTGGCAAAATGCTAAATTTCGGCATGGAGGCATTTATGATCTTAATCTTTCTAAATATTACAACCAAATTAGCGAATTCACAAATCAAATTTTTGTGACGTCATTGTACAGCTAGATACACTTACGAGCTAAATTCAGAATCGAAGTGGTTGATAACTAGTCAATCTGTAATGGTTAAACATGAAGTAATCGAGTTCATGTACAAGTCACTGTATTATAAAAAATCACATTTATCAAACCATTTATGTCAAATCAATTACCTGCTGTCTAACGCAGTTTTGTCAAGTTACTGTGAGGTTTTTGTTAAAAAAATGCGATAAAAGGTTCCAATGGAAACAAGAACTGTCTCTCTCCTTAAACGGAAGCAGTAGGAAACTTTATAGGTAAATCTAACTGAGAGGTCAGGTCACACTTCATAATTTACTCAATACATAACCTAACATTTCCTACTCCCAGTTGAGATTTTCAATACCAGAGAACAGAACTCAATGCAGCTCATATTGCACTGATAATGGAAAATATTAATGCTATGTCATGTTTCCAGAATTCAAATTTGTTCTGTCTCTATTAAGCGTTACATTTCTGCCCATTATAACTTTTGGATGTTTATCTTTACTTTTTACGACACACCACAATCAGACCCACGAGGATATAACACATTGGCAGATGGAGATCAAGTAATGGTTAAAACTAGATTCTAATGAGATTCTTTTGTATAACTGACCACCATGTGCGCTGATCTGGAACCTTATGAAACCCACCAATTCTTGGTTTTCACACAATCCCAAGAGACACAAAAGACACTGGACATAGCGGCCATGTTGGTGTCCCAAACAAAAAAAAAACAAAATTCTTTTGTTAAGAGTACTCCAACATGGCCGCCATGACGTCGGGTGAAAACAATCACTCAGACTTCAGTACAATAGGATTTATATACTGTTTGTATTAAGTAACTGTTGAAGTTCCTTACATTTCAGCACAAGGAGTTCCATCTGGAAGATCTCCCGAGGTGGGGCAAGTGTTGACTTTACCACTGCATCTTGCATGACCCTCACACGTCATGTTATTCGCTTCGCGGCAAACAGTGCCTTCTGTAACAAATGTGCAGTTTTTACAGCAAGGTGAACCGTAACCATCGCTGAAATGGGATTAAACGAGTTTTACATTAGTAGTTTCCAGTCCAATCGAGTAACCTACAAACTAATTTAAATAGAAACCGTATTCATTTATAATCATCACCACCATCATTATCAGCATCAACATCATCGTGATACTTACCGTCATCTTTATTATAACAAAGATAGCCGTGTCAAGCATATTACATTACTAATTACCAGTTTAATCGAATAAATTACAAACCAATTCAAATAGAAACCGTGTTTATATAGGTTCAGAGGTATATTTGCATTTGCCTGTGCAAGGTAAGTCAATCAAACGACAAAATACATATCTCAACCAAAATGGGAGTGGAACCAATTCTTCTAGGATTACCAGTTACTTATCTTGGTTCGTATTTCATTGATTGTCCTGCTCTTACAACTGTTCAATATTAACTGGGGCGGATCTAGGGGATAGGGATTTGGGCAGTTCGGTCCAGCTCCCCTTTGCCTCCGTAATATTCATAAGAAATTTATCAAAAATTGCGATTTTTAATGATCATTCTTGGTCAAAATCCCATGAAATCACATAAATAATTGGTAGATATTACTAAAGAAGTGTAAAGCTGCGCGTCGACGTTAAGCAAAGGTATCTTTCTTGGATACACTTCATTTAGAATTCATTAAAATTGCTATTGCATGTGTTCGTACTAGATGCCGCAAAGTTTTTCTTAGCGAAAAAACATGTCACACCAGAAATTTTCCCATCAGTATGCCAGAATGGTGGACCGACTCTCTGATGTGATGGCCAGGTGATAAGACCACAGGAAGGCTGCAAGTAAGCGTTTATCACACCATAGTATAGTTGATTTAATTTTTGTATTTTTAGTTCAGGTTTATTTGTGGTTACTTGGACACATTCCTTTACGTATTACAATGATTTGATATTGAATAAATTGGAGTTCAAATTCACTTTAAACGCCGCTTAAATGCGTAGAAACTGGTCTCTGGTCTAGTAACGCCGTATTTCAAATTTCTCTGGGGGACACGCCCCGGCTCCCCTAAGCCCTTACTTCTTCGCTGTTTGGGTCAAACCCCCACGTATTAAAACTCCTGGATCCGCCCAAGGCTAAGACAATATATGGTGTGTTTGCAACTGACGTCTTCTTATTTTCACTATTATTATTATTATTATTATTATTATTATTATTATCATTATTATTATCATCAATATTATCATTATTAAAATAAATATTAATATTATTCCTGACATTGTTATAACAGCAACCATCTACCTGCACTGCGCTTTGGGTTTCAGCTTGCACTTGGTGGTGCAGCATCTGCTCTCTCTGGTTGCTAGGTTACCAGGGTCACATTCTTCATTGCCCTCTACCTTCCAGTTACCACATATTTCACCAGAAGGTTCTGTACAGGTTGAATAAAACTGTTCAAACAAATTGGAATTTGGCTCTTTTAGCTATAACGTGAGGGTATAAGACTTATGACATCACTTTGCAAATCCAAGTAAGGTAAAAAGTTAAATCATGTCAAGTTAAAAACAAACTTTTTCAACCAACACTTCAATTTTCAGTGTATATATAGAATTGCACGTCGGCTTGTTTATAATATACAGAAGGCATCAGTGAATTAGTTCTAAAAGCTTTTAGGTGATTCACCAAAGTTACAGATCTAAATGAAAAACATAAACATTATTTGGAATTTCATAGTTAGCAATTCTTACAAGGTTCCCCTCCATTTTCTACTGCGTTAACCTTGTGACGTCAAGGCAGCATGGTGAACGAACAGAGGTTTATTCATTCTATCAAAGACATTCGATCTGACAAGTGTCAGAACCGATGAAGATTGCCGTAAAAGAGAAACATTTTAATACGCAAAATAACAAGTTACAAGAAAATTCTTTATGTTCGAATGGTTTTCACTTCATAATTATGCATACATAAACTTTACACAAAAAAAGGCTGTATAGCAAAAATACAAAAGGACAGAAGAAATAGTGTTTCATGGAGGAAATGAACGGGGGCCAGGGGAGCAAAGCTTTCGAGCTGGCCACCTTGCAAGTAAAAAGTATGCTATATAATTAGCTACATTACAATAGTGCTATGGACGGCAGAGTTACAGTTGTTTGCTGTGTTCAGGACTTGAGTTGCTTACTCAAAAGAAAAGTTTGTAATGGAATTTAAACTGATTGAAACGAAATGTTTTTAGGGAAGCAGGACTCTCATCATAGATCTTAGATACAGCGAACTTAAAAGTATGTTTGCCAAAATTAGTTCTTACTCTTGGTCTGTAGAAGTTCAGATTAGATGCATACCTGGTATCGTAGCAATGGACATCAGATGGTTTGAGAAAAAGTTCACTTAAAGCTTCAGGAGTGTCAAGTGAGTTGTTAGTCATTTTATGTGCAAGCAATGAAACTTTGTATTTATAGATATTGTCAAATTTGAGAATTTCAAGAAGATTAAAACATGGCAGACTACTGTCCTTTCTCTTTTATGAGAAAAAAAAAATACAGCGGACACAGTTATTTTGTTTGGACTGTATTTTGGTTCATCTAGTCTTAAATGTATTGCCCTAACTCATAATACCATATTATAAGTAGGAATAAAAAAGTGAGTAGTAGAGTTGTTTAAAATGGACGATTGAGTAGCAGACTTGTTAATATTTTAAACACATAAACGACAACTTTAAGTTTCTTTACAACAGACATGTTTCATTAATTTTGATACATATCATTATCTAGATTTCTATAACACTGACGAAGGCAGAAGACGCTGCCGAAGCATGTCTGTTGTAAAGAAACTGAGAGTTGTTTAAGCAATTCTAAAGAAAGAAAGTGACGCAGTTCATAGAATATTCTTAGTGAAGGAATCATATTTATTGCTTAATATTTGTTGAGAATTTTCGACCTCATCGAGTCTCTTCACCAACTGCTTGACCAAGGAATTCACTTGCTCAACTTCAGCTTCAAGTTCTATCCGTATTTCCTTCTGTTATTAGGAAGAAACTCTTTCTTTCAAATATTTCATGGAGAGTCGATAGTTAGAGCCATAGTAGCGAGATTTTAAAAAAAATCTTAGAATTTAGCAGCAGCGGTGTACTAGCACGTCATGCCGCCATGACACAGTGGTTATGTTCTTACATGATAATCGGATGGTTTTGGATCATTTTCACTGATAATTTTAACGTGCCATTAGGACAAAGATCCAGGGACTATCGGACTACCGTTAAGATCAAACCATGTCAGGTTTTCGATAATCAACCAATCCGGTTCACAAAACCAATATTTAAATAAGAAAACATTCTTTCACTTCACAAATATGAATAATAATGTTCAGGCTTAATTCATCTTTTAAACGACATTACACATTACCGCATTACATAGTGATTAGCGGAGCGGAGCGGAGTGTGTTCTCAAGCTCTAGCTCGAGTAAGGGAAATTTATTTTCTTTTATCTTTATTAACCTTAAAAAAATTGTAATCCTCTTTCCTGCCTAGACTAGAATTACTATTTGCAGGCCAGAGGAGTTATACATATCTATGTAATTTTTCGTGATGATGGTTAAACATTTGATTTGATTTGATTTGACATAAAAATTGTTGTACTCTAAAACCAGAAAAACATGTAACTGTGAATACAATTTAAAAAAATGAATTTTTTTCAATTATACCAAAGAAAAATAACCTTTACCTGTAAAACAAATCGGTGACTTGCTTTTGAGAACTTTGCCTATTGCCCTTTTACTACACGGTGAAAATTCCTGCCAAGAGATAGACAGAAAGAAGGCGTTAATGTTGTTGTACTTGAATCAATGTTGACGTCAATGTTATCATTCTGTCTCACTAGCACCACATTTTTTTTAACATAAGTAAAATAAAACGTGAAGTACAACTATGGAGCACTTTTGCCTACGGATTGAAAAACAAAGTCAGTTCAGTTTCCGAGATGATTTCAATCGTTGATTTGGGCAAAAGGGGAATGAAGGAAGTGGGGAGAGATGGGGAAATGAGGGGAAAAGGAAGAAGTGGGAAAAGGGGGAAGTGGGAAGAAAACGGGGAAATGGGAAGAACAGGGAGAATTGGAAGAGAAGGGGAAAATGAAGAGGGAAGAAAAATATCAGGAGAGAAGGAAAAAGTCAGGAGGGAAGGAAAAAGTCAGGAGGGAAGGAAAAAGTGGGGGAAAGACCAAGTGAAGAGAAAAAGTGGGGAAAGAAAAAAATTTTGGTTTAGTTTCTCCGATTTAGATCAGCAATTTTCTGGTTCGCCTTTGCAGGAAATTTATAAACAAGAAAAATGTAAGAGGTTTAACCTCGAAGGCAACCAAAGATTGTCAGATTTCGTGAGATATTCCACAGTAATACAAAAGTGAGCTTTTTGTGACATATTAGTAAAGACAACAATAATCAGTTGTTGAGCTTGACACAATCCAAATTGCACCTTTTGCACTCAGTAATAATAAACAATTGTTGGACTCGGTTGAGCAAAATATCGTCATTTGTTAGTGGCGAGCAGATTCATTATTTATCGAAGCCAAAGGCTGAGGCAAATAATTAATTTGCGAGACAATGACAAATTACGATATTTTACTCAACCTAGTCCAATAATTTTTTTATCATTCGATCACTGAATTTTTGTGTGGATAGCATTAACTTATAAGAGGTTTAAAATAAGTCAATTTTCTAATTTTTTAAATAAGTCAAGTCGGCTTTTTTCAGTTTTTAAATTCATTGAGAAAATAACGCGGCGCTACCACTTTTAATCCCAAAAGCAGATTATCGGTTCAAAAAATTTATTTTGTAACTTTAAAAAAAACCAACAGTTTTTGCTATCCAACAAACTGCTCAAATCTGCCTCTGAACACTCTGGAAAACGAGCTATTTTTTCCCTAGAGGAGGTCGAAACTACGCATGAGTAGTGTCATATTTGCAGCTAAACTCCGCCAGACGGTTATGCGCATGAGCAGAGCCATATTTGTAAGCAATTATTTGTAGGTTACGTGGTAGCCCTTGCGCCAATGAAAAAGAAAGAAAATTTGCATCGAATGATAAAGGCTGTAATTGTTTTTGTTGCTCTCATCGCATATAAAACATATCTTTTTAACAAGGCTTTTTTAAACAAATACAGTAAAAATCCGCATGTAAGAACACTTGGATTAAGAACACTCAGGCTGAAAGTTGGTCAAAAAGATACCATATACATGAGAACACATTCAGCCTGAAAAATGAAAATTGTTCTTATATAAAAAAAATTGCCTTTCGTCTAAATTAGAAATAGTAACCAACATATGAGGCAACTAGTAACAACAACAAAATTCTATTTACATTTATGATTACAATAATTTACAAAATTATTTGCAACATGCAGTTTGGCTTCCCAAAATAACCATAAAGTTGAAGTAATAGGAAGCTAAATTGCATTGAATTAGTTTGAATATTTGGTCTGAAAAACACAACTGACACCAATCAATCAATCCATAAGTTTATCAAAGTATTGCGTTTGTACTCCATTGGTTTCATCCATTGATAGTGTATGCAGCACTGTTTTGTTAAAGAAAAATATTTACGAACGCCTTAAGAACACTTTGAGGCTGATTTTGCAGTAATCACCCGATATATAAGAACAGCATCAGCTTGAATCCCCAAAACACCTGTTCTTATATGCGGGGTTTTACTGTAATTGATTATTATTAGTATTTCATTCTTTGAATGAACTTAAAATTTTTCTTTTAGTATCATTATTATCGATATTTTTTAACTTTGTAAAGTGCTAATGGACTTAAGGAATAAGCGCTAAATAAATAAATCATTATTATTGTTATCATTATTATTATTATATTATTATTATTATATTATTATTATTATGTAAATGTAACGCTTTAGCTCTGGCTGATGTTATACCGACATTACACCAAAGAATCGAGCCATAGCCAATGGC